>PVIA01009116.1:0-64287 GCA_004024845.1 Tonatia bakeri | reverse complement strand
GGATCAAAAAACTATGGTACATTTACACAATGGAATTCTATGCTGCAGAAAGAAAGAAGGACCTCCTACCCTATGCAACATCATGGATGCAACTGGAAAGCATTATGCTAAGCGAAATAAGCCAGGCAGTGAAGGATAAATACCATATGATTTCACCTTTAACAGGAACCTAAACAACAAAACAAAGAAAGAAGCAGGGGATAGTCAAAGACACTGCATTAGAGGACAGGTGGAGAGTGATCAGAGGAGAGAGAAGAGGGATTTCGGGGGAGAGGGGGAGGGGTTTATAGGATCAAAGTTAAAGGACACATGGATAAAAGCTAGGGGGAGGATGGTAATGGGAGGGAGGTGGGGGGGTGGGAGGGCTTGATTGGGAGTAAGGGGGAGAAAACTGTACTTGAACATTCATTTAAATAAAAAAAAAGAAAGTGAGTTGGTTTTCTTGAGTTAGACAGTTATAGCTTGGTTGGAATGGCAAGAATATTTTATTTTATTTATTTTTTAGAAGATTTTATTCATTTCTAGACAGAGGAAGGGAGGGAGAAAGAGAGGGAGAGAAGAAACATCAATGTGTGGTTGCCTCCTGTGCACCCCCAACTGGGGACTCGGCCTGCAACCCAGACATGTGCCCCAACCAGGAACCAAACCAGTGAACCCCTGGTTCCCAGGCTGGAACTCAGTCCACTGAGCTACACCAGCCAGACATAATGGTAAGAATATTTTAGCGCTAAAATTCAGCCAGTCTTCTAAAATTTAAAGTCTATTATTAATTTCCTTTTGTTAGTCTCAGTTAATTTGGTTTTTCTTCATGGGGCCTATTTTCCATTTTAGTCTTAATAATTCAAGAAATAAATAAGCTTATTTATTGAGTGGCTACTGTGTCTAGGAGGTGGTATCAACATTTCTCATTATGTGTCTAATGGAACATTTGTACTAAAACCTCCTACAGTTTTTATAAATGCAGACTTCTAGGCCCACTGCAGACCTACCAATTCTGAATCTCCAGAGATAGGGACTGAACTCCATTTTGTAAGTACCTGTAGGAACCATTGTATTAGAGCGGTGTTTCTCAAACTCGAGAGTGCATTGGAATTGCCTGGAAGGCTTTTTAAACCACAGTGCTGGACCCTACCCCAGAGTTTTGGATTTAGTAAGTATAGGTGGGGCCTCAGAATTTCTAAGTCTAGTAAGTTTGCAGGTGATGTTATGTAACCACATTTTGAGAATCACTGTACTAGAGCATTGGAGGGATATAAAGAAGTATTAGATACAATTCTTATCATTAAGGAGTTTATGATATAGTTGGGGGAGATAATACATACAGTTAAAAATATAACAAGAAGTACAATGTTATATATGTTATATATAATATTTGACATTAGATAGAATAAATAAGAGGACTTGGGACTTACTGTAGGCCCTAAAGAATGGATGGGCCTAGGGTTCAGGACAGAGTATAATGGGTATTCTTGATGGGGGTATAAAAGTAGAAAAGTATAGGGTCTGGCACAAATAATGTCCCCTTTTTATTATAAAATCTTATATTACAAAATCATAAGCATGTAATTCTGTAACATAACAATATCACACTCAAGCACAACATATGAAATTTTAGGTGAAATGTTTAAATTTCTGTCCATCTCTTGTGAGACATTCACATACCCTATCAACCACACTCGAGCAAACCTTACTTCTGCCGGACCCTGTATAAAGGTACAAGGGAGTGGGGTGGTCAATATTCATTTGTTTGGTATAGAGCTTTATACAGGACATTAGTGGAGGGGTAAGACCAAAAAGGTTGATGCCAGACTATGAAGAGCTTTCAAAGCCTATCTCTTTCTCCTGCCTCCACCCATTTCACAGTCCTAGCTGCACGACTAGAAAGAGGAAGTCTCCCCTGCTGAATGTGCAAGAGGAAGCACAAGAGGATTCTGAGGGCCTGTGAGCTGTACTGGCTGCTTTTACCCATGAGCCAATTGTAGAGGTTACAGGAAGACCAGCGCACCAATCAGGCTGGGTCCTTCTGCCCAGAGGGTGTCACTACCCAAGCTGAAAGTGTTGGGGAGATCGGGCATTGCTGTCTGGATGTTTCGCTCTCTTGGTGGCCATCATGTCTTTGACCTCTGCCTATCAGCATAAATTAGCAGAAAAACTCACCATCCTGAATGACAGAGGTCAGGGGGTTCTCATTCGTATGTATAACATCAAGAAGGTAAGCATGGGCACCTGGATTAGTATTAGTTATTCTAACAGTAGTAGGGCAGGGAACCCTGAGACCAGCAGGTCCAGAGGCTGGATTTTCTCCTCTTTCCTGCTGTCTTAACTGTCCTTCAGTCACTTGGATTATATAGGTGAAGCAGGAAGGGAGGCTTTTTTTCAGAGCTTCCCCTTTCTAGGTATGATTCTCACCCCAATGAGAGTGCTTTCTTCTGGGTATGGCGTAGGGGTGGGGTGGTAAATAATTGTGTTCTGAGTCACTTGGATAGTGGTCTGGGGTCTAGAATTCTGGGTCATATTGGATATTGCTTATCCCCACACTCTGAAAATATCCAAAGTTGGGTCTCAGCAAAAACATCCATGAAAGTACGTCTCAAAAAGGAAAAAAAAAATAGGTGTGATATTTACATTAAAACAAAAAGGGTAGGTGCTTTCTGAGATACTTAGAGTCTGAGGCAGTTCATGCTGTGGTTGTTGTGTGTTTGAATAGGAACTGTGGAACTGAGAGAGGCTGTTGGCAAGGGAAACAAAAGATAAAGACGGGTGGGAATGGGGAGTTTCTGGAAGAGAAAATAATGGGTCTGGGGAGGGAAATTTTGAGCATTAAAAAAAAATAAAACAAATCACCAGGAATATAGTCTCTCTGTCCCTATGTTTCCTTTAATAGCGCTTTGGGATGATTTACTTATATAATGGACATAATTTTGACACTGAGTCTCCTACAAAGTCTAACTCCTGAGCAGCCGCTCTTTTCACTCCTTCCGGCTTCAGTTGAAGGGTGGGGAGAGCTTCCTCTTTGTGCTGGGGCCAAGCAGACGTTAAACTTTACATGGCAACACAAGATGCCCAGGTTACTTAGCTCTTCTAATAATTGGCTTAATTTCCTTGGACTTGTTCCTCACCTATTCTTATGCTTTTATAGTGAATTCCCAGATTCTCTTTTCCTAAGAGGCATTTTGTCAGAATGAATGATGCAGGAAGAGGTATGTTTATGAGGGGCAGGAGAAAGTTTTGAAATATAGTGTGGTTTATTTGTGCAGACTTGTTCAGACCCCAAATCCAAGCCACCTTTCTTACTGGAAAAGTCCATGGAATCATCTCTTAAGTACATCAACAAGAAATTTCCCAACATTGATGTCCGAAACAGCACGGTGAGAATGTAATCTCTTTTCTTCCCTTTCTCTGAAATAACTCTGTGCTTGGATGGCAGGAGATGGTGTAGCCTTCTTTTTGTTTTCAATCACAGGGCTTCAGGTTGTTATAGGCTTGAGAATTCTGAGAAAGATGGAATTTTCCCAGGATAAGCTGGAGCAAAGAATTGCCCCTTTCTCCATTTTAAAATTCATGAGACCCCCGCTTTTTTTTTTTTTTTTGTAGAGGAAGACAGGTCTGTTAACTTAGCAGGGTGCATATATTTTATTGTTGTTCCTGTTTCCCATTCTGTATTTCCTTGCTAGTTGTCTTAGAATTATGCATCTGGTAGGATATCCCTTACTTCTCCCTTATGAAATGTTAGCACCAGATTTCTTACCATCTCACTTGTACCATCTTCTCATTCTGCTTCTTTCAACTTTGATCAATATCTAGGGACCTTGAAATTTCCCCTCATTCAGCATTCTATAGTTAGTCAGAATCACATGCAAACATACCTACCTCTCAGACAGAGAATATCCTCTGTTTAAAGACCCTCAGAGCATTGGAGACTTCCCGACTTCCTCTGTCAGTGTATTTCAACTGCCTTCAAGAATGTTTTAGGTATAACTCGTGTTCTTCTTGGGTTACTTTGATCACTTGCCTTCTTATTTTTTGTGTTTATTTCAGCAACATTTAGGACCAGTACATCGGGAAAAAGCTGAGATTATTAGATTCCTCACCAACTACTATCAGTCGTTTGTGGATGTCATGGAATTTCGGGTGAGCTCTTTTTAGCTCAGGTGCAAGTGTGGGCATCATCCTTCTGAGGCTATTCCTTATTTATTTATTTATTTATTTATTTATTTATTTAGGAGGGGAGTAGGTCACTTGGTGGTGGTGCTAGTGATGGCTTATCTTTGGGTGGTAAAGGGGATTGAGAGAAAGTTAGGGGAGTGAGTCTAAGTCTGAGTGAAAAGAGGCAACTCTGGCCTGGATCCTTCTTACTCATCCAGCCTTGGCAGTTGTGGGGGGAGGTGGCAGAGGCAGCTGGCAGCTGGAGCTTGAGTCGAAAATAGGGGTAAATGGGAGTTTGCTGCTGCCGTTGGGAAGGAAATGGGACATTTAAGCTATTCCTTCATTAATAAATACTCACTTGTGTTGCTTAATACTGTATTTACTTATTAAATATATAATCTTTATTATATTTTTCCATTACCATTTAGTCCTCTTATGCCTCCCTCCAGCTTTAAAAAAAAAAAAGATGTACTGATATGGAAAGGTATCTAAGTTGTATTGTTAAATGAAAGCAAGTTGTAGAATACTATATGATACAATTATATTTTTATTTCAAAAGATACATAAGCTTATACACTATACATAGTGTTAGTATACACATAGGAAAGTTTTGGAATATTACACATTAAAATAAAAATAATAATTTATTAATTTATATATTTTTGTATTATTTAAGTTAAAAATTTTAAAGTACTATTCCCCAATATTCTATTACAAATATACCAAATATTCTAAGAATAGTACAATGAATGTTGTTCTACTTTTCTCCTGGATTTTTTAATTGTTAGTATTTTGCCATGTTTGTTTATCTTCATTTTTTTCTGAACCATTTGAGTTAGTTGCAGACATCATGACATTTTTCTCCCTAAATACTTTAGCACACAGATGCTAGGAATAAGAATTTTTTTTTACATAACCCCAACACAATGGTCATACTAAGGAAATGTAAAATTTCTATAATATTACTAGTTAATATATGGCCCATATTCACATTTCCCTAGCTTGTTTCAAGGATCACACATTGAATTTATTTGCCCTGTCTCTTTAGTCTTTAATCTAGAATAGTTTATAGCCTTTTTTTTCGGTCTTTCAGGACACTGACCTTTTTGAAGAGTCCAGACTTGTTACTTTTGAGACTATGCCTTCATTTGAATTTGTCTGATTAACAGTGTTTGATAGCAGTACTACTTGAATAATATTTTATTTGAACTTTAAACAATGAGAATATATTATTTTTGTAAATGTAAACAAACTAAAAATTATTTAGTATAATATTTTTGAAAGGCAAATTGATAATGTGTTTCAAAAGTCTTAAAAATACATGCTTTTTAAGTGTAGTTCTACTTCTAAAATTTGTCTTAAGAAATAGAAGCACAAAGATATATGTACAAGAATGTACTCTGTTGCATTAGTTTTGATGTGACAACTTGAGAATTGAATATATCCAATAAATAGAAGTTTGGTTAAAAGTTCAGAGTGTATGTCTATCAATGAATGTTATGCAGCTGTTAAAGATAACACATATTTGTATTAATTGGCATGGAAAAATGTTCTTTACATGTTCTTTAGTGTAAAAGCAAATTATAGTACAGCTTAAGAAGTAAGATGTTCCTAAAATGTGTATTAACATAGATAAACAGGCATATACTGAAGGTTAGAACTTCTGATTGTTGAGATTTTGAGTGGTTTCAAAAAGAAATTAAAATTATGCTTGTCTGTATTTTCTGCAAAGAACATGTATTTTTAAAAAAATTTTTTTAAACATTTTTTTAAAGATTTTTATTTATTTATTTTAGAGAGGGCGGGGGGTGGGGGAGAAAGAGAGAGAGGGAGAGAGAGAGAGAGAGAGAGAGAGAGAGAGAAACACCAATGTGCAGTTGCTGGGGTCCATGGCCTGCAACCCAGGCATGTGCCCTGACTGGGAATCAGACCTGCGATGCTTTGGTTCGCAGCCCGTGCTCAATCCACTGAGCTACGCCAGCCAGGGCTGAACATGTATTTTTAATGCATTCAAGAAATAACACAAATTTTAGCCATTTGAGCAATCTAAGTTTGTGATGGTATTATAGTATTTCTTCAGATCATACCACAGAATGCGATCCTCCCTTGAGTGCCCTGCATCTACCCCAGGGAGCTAGTTCAAGCCATTGATCAGATTACACAGTAAAGAGAGAAGTGGGGACATGGAAAACCTGTAAGGTCTGAAGGAGGGTCAGGTCAGAGGTTATTAATCCTGGAACTGAGAGTAGTGACTAGGAAGAAGGTAGATGGTGGAGGAGGTAGTGGAGTGAATGCTGGAAGCATATAAGAAAAAGTCTCTTACTAGGAAAGTTGGAATGCAAAGGAGATTTTAGGACACTTTCTGGTTGCTGCACAAAAAGTGTCCTAAGCATCACATGTCCCCTGTGCCTTCGTTTTCCCAGTCAATCCCTGCCTCCCCAACTCCTGGCCCCAGGCAGCTACTGATCTACTTTCCAGATCAGATATTTGTTTTCTAGGGGTTCATGTAACTAGAATCTATACACCATGTACTCTTTATTAAAATCCTTACCTGAGATATGTTTATTGATTTTAGACATAGAGGTAGGGTGGAGGTGGGGAGAGAAAGAGAGAGAGAGAAAGAAACATGGATGTGAGAGAGCAGCACCAATCGGTTGCCTCCTGTACACACCCTGACTGGGAATTAAACCTGCAACCTTTTGGTGTACAGGGTGATTCTCCAACCAACCAAGCCCCTTGGCACATGACCAGGTCCATAGCATGTATTCTTTTGTGTCTGGCTTCTTTCACTCAGTATAAAGGTTTTGAGATTTATCTATGTTGTTTCATGTATTTGCAACTTGTTTCCTATTTTTGATGAGTACTATTCCATTGTATGGATGCAATTTGTTTATTTATTTACTTGCTGATGGATATTTGAATTGTATCCATTTTTGGCCATTATGCACAAGTTACTATAAACATTTGAGTACATACCATTGTGGAGAAACTACATAGTTTCATTACTCTTTTTTTAAAAGATTTTATTTATTTTATTTTAGACAGAGGGGAAGGGAAGGAGAAAGAGAGGGAGAGAGACATCAATGTGTGGTTGCCTCTTGCACATTCCCCATTGGGAACCTGGCCCACAACCCAGGCATGTGTCCTGACTGGGGATCAATCCAGCGACCCTTTGGTTTGCAGGCCAGTGCTCAATCTACTGAGCCACATCAGCCAGGGCATAGTTTCATTACTTTTAGGTAAATAATCTAAAAGTTGAATTTCTAAATCATATGGTATGTGTATGTTTAATTTTATAAGAAACTGCCATACTTTTTCCCAAAATGATTGTTCCATTTTCTCCTCCCATCAGCAACGTATTAGTCTTCTCCACTAGTCACTCTACATTCTCATCTGTGCTAGCTGTTAGCAGCCTTAAGTTTTAGCCATTGTAGTGGGTATGTAATTGTACCTTAGTGTGGTTTTAATTGGTGTGTTGCTGATGGCTAATATTGTTGAGTATCTTTTTGTGTGCTTTTTGGGCATTTGTATATATATATTTTAAAGAACCTGTTCAAATCTTTTGGCAACATATTTAAAAAATAAACAAATATATGTATACTTTTTGATCTGGTAGTTTCACTTTTGTAGAACTGAAAGTAGCAAAATGCAGTGGATAGGCCAGGGATAAGGAACAAAGCATATGCCTTAAGTAGGGAAGAGGCTGAATGAATTGGCCATGCCATGGGTTACTATGTGACAATGTAAAAGAAATGTACTAGTGCTCTACCCAGAAACTCTGAGGACTTTCATCAGGTGAGGTTGATGAGGAAAGCAAGATGATAAGAAGGGTGTAATACTATATCAATTTTGCAACATAGATGATGACCAAAAATACCCATCTCTAGCTTTTTTTCTCTCTCTTTAAGTAGGATTATACAAACAGGGAAAAAATTAAGAAAGGACATACCAGGTTGTTAAACTGGTTAGTAAGTACTCAGCACATAGCAGGATGTCAATAAATAGAAACACAAAGAAAGTTGGGTTGTATTCCCATTTGTTAATGATTAACTTCTGAGAACAGGAGATGGAATCCAAAAACAGATTGACTTTGGGATTCACCAATAAAAATGGGTCTGATATTTGGCATTTTAGAAACAGCCTATCAAACGATCTGCATTTTGTAACTTTTTTTTTTTTTTTTTTTTTTGAGAAAGGGATCACTGGGGTGGTAAGATCAGGGATAGTGTATCTAATTTGGTAGTGGCTTGTGCCTGTGGAAACATGGGCATGTGGCAGGGTAAGCTTGATCGGGATCCACTGACAACTTATTGGGAAGGGACACCTTCTATTCAGCAATGCTTCTCGGGTGTTACTCAGTGGCTTCCCAGGATCTACAAGGGAGATAATTCTTCCCTTCAAATTCTGGTAGTACAAGTCATCTTCTCTTTATTCTTTATTTATTCTTATTTCCAATTTCACCCCCAGGATCATGTATATGAACTTCTCAACACCATTGATGCCTGCCAGTGCCATTTTGATATTGTAAGATTCTTTGCAATTCTCTGCTATCCACAGAAAAATGTCTCAGCTGGGACTGTGTGGGGTGGGATGGGACTAGGGGAATAGCTATTCCTCCAGGACTATCTGATATATAATATATATAATATAATATAATATATTTTATAACATATATACAAAAGTGGGTTTACAGTTGTGAGTACATGAAAGTTTATTCTTATATTATTATTAATTTTATATTATTTATTTGTATTGCAACTATAAACCTACTTTTGCCCAAACCTATAATGAATGAGGGGTGATTTATTCCAGGACTATAATTCTTTCATAAAAAGTGCTGAAGTTAAAGTGTGTTTACATGTGAAACAGATCAGCAATGTGGTTTATTTAATACAAACATTACACAAAAATGTTCTTATTCCACTTCCTCCAGTCCCTAAATGCTACCTTATTTCCTGGCCTTCTTGTATCTTGATCTCACTTTTGGCCTCTGACGTTTGTTCTAATTTTCTCCTGAATTTTCAGTCCCATGAGTTCCTCCTTCTAAATAGACCCTTTCAGAGCCTATTTGGCACTGTCTGGAATGGTTGGGGTAGTGGGGATTAATTGGCTTTGCTCTTCTTGGGTTCCTATGTATTTTTCTTTTAGAGTCTCAACTTTGACTTCACTCGAAGTTACCTGGACTTGATTGTGACTTACACCTCAGTTATTTTACTTCTGTCGAGAATTGAGGATCGACGGGTACTAATTGGTGTGTACAACTGTGCCCATGAGATGCTGCACGGGCACGGGTGAGTTAAGGGGATATACGAGATGAAGAATCTTATACATGGTGCTATGAGGTAGGAGGTGGACATAAAAGAAATAGATGACATGCTTTCTCATAGTAGAACTTGTAATCTACATGATGACACAGGCAAAAAAAAAGAAAAGCAATTTAGAATACGTGTAAGTGCACACACCAACAAGTGCACATCTACGTATAGTTAATCTTGAATATGTGCTAGTGGGTTATCCAGTTTGCATTGTCTCGGATTAGTTTTTAATCCTGGGCTGGCTTCCCCTCTGCTTTTCAGGTTATTGCAAAAGGCAAAGAAAGATTTTATTTTAGGATTGGTAGGAATAATAGCAAGGTAAAGCCATTAGGGTATGTAATGTATGATGATTCATTTGAAGCCAAATATAAATGTATTTTGGATTATCTGCAATTCTGTGCTCCTCCATCAATATAAATAAAAGTATTGAAGGGCTGAAAAAATGAAGACCAGAGGGATCAGAGTAGGATGTGGCACATTGTTCTATGCATGGCGTGTATTTCCATGTGACTATGTGAACATCTAGGTGCATGCCTTACCCATTATTTTTTTTTTTTAAAGATTTTATTTATTTATTTTTAGAGAGGAAAGGGAGAGGGAGAGAGAGAGAAACATCAATGTGCGGTTGCTGGGGGACATGGCCTGCAACCTAGGCATGTGCCCTGACTGGGAATCGAACCTGCGATGCCTGGTTCGCAGCCCGCGCTCAATCCACTGAGCTACGCCAGCCAGGGCCCATTATTTTTGATATATATATAAATTCTCCATTCTTTTGGGTTGTATACAGATTTGGGTCTAGGCATATTACTTGATTTATAACTAATCAACATGAATTTATAGAGTACCTATTATGTGTCCAACCGTATTTTGGGTTTTTATATAGAACACATTTTCATGGACTCGATCAAAATTATATAGGCCAGAATCATTTTAGGACTGTATAAATGTAACTACTCCTTAACTATTAAGGAGTTGAAATTACATTCGACCCTTTGAAGGCAACCATGAGGCTGATGTGGCCCCCCAGTGAAAATGAGTTTGACACCTCTGGTTTAGGATGTATGTTTGTGCAGGTGGTAGAGAATGCCAGGCAGCCTATGCACATGTCTTTATCCAACATCAAACATGAGAGTTTACATCATGGTTAAGGGAGGCCTGTGATCCTCTTTCCTCTGCCTTCCTCCAGTGACCCCAGTTATCCCCGCCTGAGTCAGATGGTCTTGGAGTATGACCATCCTCTGAAGAAGCTGACAGAGGAGTTTGGGCCTCACACAAAGGCAAGTTCCCTGACGGAGTAGTGAATTCCTCATGTAGAAGTATATTTTTCCTATCATTGACATTAAGGATTTATTTGTTTTCCCCCACAGTCTGTGAGTGGAGCACTCCTCTCTTTGCACTTCCTCTATGTCAGAAGGAACCACGGGGCTGAGCAATGGCGCAGTGCCCAGCTTCTAAGCCTAATCAGCAGCCCCCCTGCCATGATTAACCCTGCTACTTCAGACACAGTAAGTTCTTGTTTCCTCTTGGCAGTGGAGGCGGTCTCTCTGCCAAGACAATCTCTGTAGAGGGTATTTCAGGAAATAACAGCCCTAAGAGTGCTTTAGCTCTCTTCTATTACATGTCTGTAAGTTGATCACCTCTTGTAGCGAAAAACTTCGTGGTTAGGCCCTGGCCGGGTGGGTCATTTGATTGGTGCATCATCCTGTGTACCAAAAGGTTGTGGGTTTAATCCTGGTATAGGGCAGCTATGTTGCATGTAGAGGAGGCAACTGATTGATGTTTCTTTCTCTCTCTCCCTCTCTCTCCCCTTTTCTCTCTCTCAAATTAATGAACATATCCTCAGGTGAGGATTTGGGGAAAAAAAACCAGCGTGTTTGGGTTGGATCTTTTGTTTAGACCAGGATTAGTGTATGTCTGCCCATAGAAGGAATGCAGTAAATATTCACAGAATGAATGAGTGAATGGATAAAACTGAGTCATTAGGCATCCAGTCAGCCCAGTAGGAACTTGAGCATAGGCATCAATTAATTAATAAATATTTTCACTTGAATACTGTGGGCCCTTGCTTCAAAAACTTAGAGTCTAGTAGGGAAGATATGCCATGGAGTCATAGTAATACAACTGATTGCACAAGATGCATGACAAACACCAAAGGAGTGATTTATATTTTCAGTGGTAAAAGAATCTGAAGGAGGGAGAAATTATGAAGTCTTTTTAAAAAAATATTTTATCTATTTATTTTTAGACAGAAGGGAAGAGAGGGACAAGGAGAAGGAGAGAAACATGCCGCCTATTGGGGACCCAAACTGGCCCACAACCCAGGAATGTGCCCTGACTGGGAACTGAACTGGTGGCCCTTTGTTTCACAGGCTGGTGCTCAATCCACTGAGCCACATTAGCCAGGGCATCATAAAAAGGTTTTGAGTCTTGCTCTCCTGTTATTAAATATTTGAACTGGTGCTTCTGGCCAAGATGCAGGTATAGGTAGACACACTGTGCCTCCTTGCACAACCAACATAAGGACAACAAAAATTTAGAAACAAACAAAAAAAACCCCGGTACTGGCAGAAAATTGAATTGTATGGAAGTCTGACAAACAAGGAGTTAAAGAAGAAACATTCATCCAGACTGGTAGGATGGGCGGAGTTGGGCTGCTGGGTGGAAGGACTTGTGGCAAAGTGGTGGCTGGCGGACCCTGGGTGCGTGAGGTGGCAGCAGATGAACCCAGCGAGGTGGTGATTGTGGAGGGGCAGGGCGCACAAGGTGGCTGGTGGACCAGGTGGTCCCACATTCACACACAGATAAACCAGGCAAAACTGGGGAGTGAGACAGACCGAGCAATCCAGGGTCCCAGCACCAGGAAATAAAGCCTCAAAATACCGATTGAAAACACCTGGGGGGTGTTGAGGTTCCGGGAGAGAATCCCAGCCTCACAGCAGAGTTTGTTGGAGAAACCCACAGGGTCCTAGAACGTGGGTCTACACAGATCTGCCCATCCAGGAATCAACACCAGAAGGGCCCAGTTTGCTTGGGAGAAGCTGTGGAAGTGACTGAAATCTGGCAGAAAGTGGAGCAAGCACCATTGTTCCCTCTTGGACCCCACTCCCACATGCTGTGTCACAACCCAGCAACTAACTGGGTTGCCCCACCCAGGTGAACACCTAAGGCTCCTCATATGTAACAGGTGCATCAAGACAAAAAAAAAAAAAAAGGCCCAAATGAAAGAACAGATCAAAGCTCCAGAAATAATACAACTAAGTGATGAAGAGATAGTCAACCTATCACATGCACAGTTCAAAGCACTGGTGATCAGGATACTCACAGAATTGGTTGAATTTGGTTGCAAATTAGGTGAACAAATGAAGGCTATGCTAAGTGAAATAAAGGAAAATGTACAGGGAACCAATAATGATGGGAAGGAAATTGGGGCTCAAATCAATGGAGTGGACCAGAAGGAAGAAAGAAACAATCAAACATAAAAGAAGGAAGAAACAGGAGTTCAAAAAATGAGGAGAGGCTTAGGAACCTCCAGGACATCTCTAAACGTTCCAACATCCAAATTATAGGGGTACTAGAAGGAGAAGAGGAAGAGGAACAAATGGAAAAGATACTTGAACAAATAATAAAGAAGAACTTCCCCAATCTTGCAAAGGAAATAGACTTCCAGGAAGTCCAGGAAGCTCAGAGAGCCCAAAGAAGTTGGACCCAAGGAGGAACATGCCAAGGCACATCATAATTACATTACCCAAGATTAAAATGAAGGAGAGAATCCTAGAAGTAGCAAGAGATAAGGAGACAGTTACCTACAAAGGAGTTCTCATCAGACTGTCAGCTGATTTCTCAAAAGAGACCTTACAGGCAATAAGGGGCTGGAAAGAAGTATTCCAAGTCATGAAAGGCAAGGACCTACATCCAAGATTGCTCTATCCAGCAAAACTTTCATTTAGAATGGAAGGGCAGATAAAGTGCTTCTCAGATAAGGCCAAGTTAAAGGAGTTCATCATCACCAAGTCCTTATTATATGCAATGTTAAAGGGACTTATCTAAGAAAAAGAAGATAAAAAACATGTACAGTAAAATGACAGCAAACTCACAATTATTAACCACACCTAAAACAAAACCAAAAGCAAACTAAGCAAACAACTAGAACAGGAATAGAACCACAGAAATGAAGATCACATGGAGGGTTAGCAACAGGGGAGTGGGAGGAGGAGAGAGAGAGAAAAGGTACAGAGGATAAGTAGCATAGATGGTAGGTAGAAAAGAGACAGGGGGAGGGTAAGAATATTATGGGAAATGTAGAAGCTAAAGAACTTATGACACATGGACATGAACTAAAGGTGGGGAATGTGTGTGGGAGAGGGTGTGCAGGGTGGAGGGGAGTGAAGGGGGGAAAATGGGACAACTGTAATAGCACCATCAATAAACTATATTAAAAAATTGAACTGTTGAAGGGAAGTTATGTTAAACCTTTTGTTTGTTCTGACTTCCTCCCAAGCTCTTTTCCCTTTTCTTTCCCTTACGTCACTTCCAGTGCCTCACCTCTATTATTGGCAGGTTTCCTAGCTATTGGCTTATCAGGGTGGTGTAATCCAGCTCAGTAAAATAAAAATTGGTTTTGGTATTCACATTCTAGCTGACTGCATTAGCCTTTGGGGGAAGATCAAGTAAAATAACTGCATGACCACCTCTGCCTCTCCTCCCACAGATGGCCTGTGAATACCTGTCTGTGGAAGTGATGGAGCGCTGGATTATCAGTACGTTTGGTGGGATTAGGTGGGCAGAGATATAGCAGCACGTTACATGGATAGCAGTTTCTGAAATCTTCCTCTGTAATGTTTTACCCACCTGCAGTTGGGTTTCTTCTCTGTCATGGGTGCCTCAACTCCAATAACCAGTGCCAGAAGCTGTGGAAACAGTGTCTTCAGGGTTCCCTGTACATCACCCTCATCCGGGATGATGTGCTGCAGGTGCACAAGGTCACCGAGGACCTCTTTAGCAGTTTTAAAGGGTAAGACATGAGAACCAAACTCATCTTCTTTTGGGATTTTTATCCCCTCCTCCCATGCTTTTCCAGCCTCCATGAGTGTCCTGAGTATGGGTGGTAAAGATTAATTCTAATTGTTGAAGAAATATTGAATACTTACTATTCACTAGGCACTTCACTTTACTTAGGGATACATTAATTAATAAGATAGAATAGAGGTTAAGAGCATGGACTCAAAAAACTGGCTAGCTGGGTTTGAATGTTAGCTCTACGACTGTGTGATCTTGGCAAGTTACCTAACTTCTCCATGCCATACCTCAATGTCCTCATCTATAAAATGGGGATAATAATAGTAACTCCCTGTGGCCTACCTTATAGGGTTGTTATGAGAATTGAAAGAATTACTCTTTAAAAATTGCCTGGTACATTGTAAGTGCTATATATGTGCTTATTAAATAGAAAAAGACAGAATCTCTGCTCTCAAGGCTACTACAAATTGGTGAAAAATAGGCAAACTGTTGTGATAGAGTAAGGAATTATGATGTATAAAACACAAAGTGCTACAAAAGCATTTAGAAGGACACTTAAACTGCTTTTGGAGGATCCAGAAAAACCTGGAGACAGATAGACCTGAAAAGAGTTAAACCCGTGAAGTGTGTGTGTGTATGTGTGTGTGTACATGTGTTTAAAAGTTAGGGAAGTTGCTTAAGGCAGAGAAAGATATCCAAGGCAAAGAAACTATCAAAATTTTGAGGCAAGAGAGAGCATGTCCAATGCTAAGAAATGCATGTAGCTCTCAGTGCATGGGCAGCTGGGTTACAAAGGTATGGATGTCAAGAGACAGATTTAGAGAGGTAATTTCTGGCCTTTGTATGTCCCGTCATAGAGTTTGAACATGTTCTAAAAAGGATAGGAAGTCACTGGGTGATTTTAAACAGGGGAATGACATGATCCCATTGTATTTGCATTTTAGAAGAAAAATCACCTTGGCTCCAGTGAAGAAAAGTAGAGGGAGACAGTAGAGAGATTAATTAAGTAAATTAGAAGGACTCAAGGATGAAGTCAAGCTTTCTGGTATGGATTCTTGCTATTCCTTAAGATAGAGAACATGGGAATAAAAGCAAGTTTATGGGGGAAAGATTGTGAATTCAGTTTTGAGCAGGTTGAATGTGAAGTGTCTGCACGACACTGAATATAGATGCATGTTAGACCTTTGACTCTTTGGCTCTGGAATTTAGGAGTGAGATCTGGATTCAGACAAAGATTGGTGAAATGGTAATCAAAGCTATAGGAGTAGGTGAGATTACTTGAAGGGAGCGTGTAGAGTGAGAAGAGACTTGGAGAGAACCTCTAGGAATATTGATATTTAAGGGCCAGCAGAAGCAGAGGAATCAGTGAGGGGTGTTGAGAGGAAGAGGGAGAGAAGTCAAGGGAAGACAGCATTACAAGACAGAAGGACTGTTTATCTGTATTAGATGATGTTGAGAGGTTGAATAAAGCGAGGACTGAAAAATGTTTATTAGATTTGGCTTTGTATGAAAATGATCTTAGCACCCTCCTTGTGAACAACTTCAGTTGAGTTTTGAGGTTGTAAATTGGGTTATAATAGGTTTAGGAGCAAATAAGAGGTAAGGAATTTAATAAATAACTCTTTCAAGAAGTTTGACTGTGAAGGGAAGAATAGAGGGAGAGCTATAATGAGAAAGAGGTGTGGGATCAAGGAAGAGGTCAAATACCTTTATTATATTTTATAGTTACAAAACTAATATCCAAAAATGTAAAGAATACAAAATAGGAGTTGACTACAATCTCCCTCTTAGAATTGTTTGGTGTATGTCCTCCAGATACTTGTGTTTATCTATAAACATGTAAAAGTGTGCATGTATTTTCAACATTATGTAAGAATTGAAAAAAACCCAGTGGATCTACACTCTACATGATGTTCTGCAGTTTGCTTTCTTTTTTCACTTAGTGTACTTTGTTTTTTTAAAATATTTTATTTATTTATTTTTAAAGAAGGTAAGGGACAGAGAAAGAGAGGGAGAGAAACATCAATGTGTGGTTGCCTCTCTCACGCGCCCTAATAGGGACCTGGCCCACAACCCAGGCATATGCCCTGACTGGGAATCAAATTAGTGACCTTTTGATTCTCAAGCCAGTGCTCAATCCACTGAGCCACACCAGCCAGGGCAGAGTAATATTTCATTTTGTGCTTGTAACATAATTTATTTACCCAGTCCCTTATTGATGGACATTTGAAATGTTTCTACTCTTAAAAAAATTACAAATAATGCTGTAATGAATATCGTTAGATATATGTCTTTGTGAACATTTCTATAGGGTAAGTTCTCAGCAGTGGAATTTCTGGGATAAAGACGTATTTCAAATTTTAATAGCTTACTAAATTGCTCTCTAAACAGATATATTATTTACAGTCTATCTGAACACTTATTCTTTATACTCTCAACAAATGGGTATTATCATAAAAGAAGTCATTGCCAGAATTAAGAGACAGATAATATAAGGTTAATAATTTTAAGTTATAGAAAGTAGATTTGGATCTATATCTATATATCTAGATCTAGCTGTATTTGCATACCTAGATAGGTCTAGATACATAGAAAAACTTTCTAATAATTACCAGTTCTGAGGAATTGAAGGGATGTTTGAAGAGTGTTCAGTTCCTCATCACTAAGTACAACAAGTAACATATGAGATTTATAGTTTAGGGAGTCTTTGACATAAGTGATATAATTGGATCTTCATGACACTTATAATCAGGTATAAGTATTAATGTCTTTTAAAATAAATGACAAAATGGAAACTCAGTTTAAATGTCACTCATTTAAGAGTTGGAATTAGGAAATAATTCCAGATATTTCAACTCTTAATCCTGTCTCTTTCCATTGTACCATGTAGAGGTTGAAATAATTATTTGTTAGGGAGTGAAATCCTGATTTAATTAAGATACTTTACAACTCTAATTGTCTTTGACTGGCAATCGATAAGGGAGTGGTTTGGAGAAGGGAAATGAAAGATTGTGAAGTCTGACTAATGTGGTGGCAACTGTGATGCAGGACAAGAGAAGACAGATGTAAGGAACACAGAGAACAAAGAGCCTAAGCTAACGTGGGATTTTTGAGCATGGTTTACTCATAGGAAAAAGACATTGTGAGGAAAGTTAAATATTATAGACAGACCACAAACAATGGGAAGGCCATTTAATTAGGTGATTCCAAAGTTCACATTGACCTTAAAGAGAGCAATTTGCTTACTGTCAAAGGCCTGTGAGATTCAAGGATCAATGAAAGGTGAAGTAAAAAGAGCACAGGTGTCTCTTTGGAGGAGTTTGGTGGTGTAGGAGAATGGCCAAAGTTTAGTAGATTGTCATGGTCAAGCAAGGATCTTTTTAGAATAAGGGAGGCTTTGAACTTATTTTTTGGGAGAAGAGGATAAACTAGTGCAGAGGGAGGGATTTAAATGACAAAGGGATAACTGACAAAGTCAAATTCTAAGAGGTGGGAGTTGGGAAAGGGACCCAAGGTAGAGCTGAAGTAACTCTTTTACTTGAGAGCAGGGTTTGTGTCATATTTATTTATGTACTGCTGTTTTTATCTCCCTCAAATCTGAAAGAGTACCTTGGCTTGCAGTTTTCAAGGCAGGAGCATAGGACAAGAAGTCTACTCCCAGTTTTGCCATTAAAACCCTATTTGACCCCAACTCATTTCCCCCTAGGTATTATTTTCTTCATTTGCAAAATAATGAAGAAAACTGAATGATCTCTAAGTTCTATGAGTCCCTATGAGTCAGGGTAAGAGTAGGGTTTTGAAAAATCCTGATAGTGAGGGTTCCCATGCCCCCAAGGCTGTAGTTTGGAATCTTTGAGAACCAGGGAGGTGGGACAAGGCCTCTGACCAGTGGTATGGCTCAACCTACTGTGCTTATGTCAATCCTCAGGTATGGCAAGCGAGTGGCAGACATAAAGGAAAGCAAGGAACATGCAATTGCGAACAGGTAAAGGTGGGGAATGGATTCTCCAAGAAGGGATGGAATTGGAATCTCTTCTAACCCTTGTTCTCACCTAGGCCACCCCTGGTTTCTGTCCAGGCTTACTGTCTCAACCCAAGAACTTGCTGCTGCTCTCCAGATTCTTGTGTTTTCTTACAAAGTCTAACTGTAGCATCGAACCTTCCTCTGCCTGACACCCCTTCCTAAGTGCAGTTCTTTTCTGTGTTGCCTTTGGAGGATTTTTAAGAGTGGGACAGACCATTTTCTTGTTTTCACTTTTTTTCCTCAGTGGCCAGTTCCACTGTCAAAGACGCCAATTCCTGCGGATGGCAGTGAAGGAGCTACAGACTGTGTTAGCTGATGAACCAGGACTGCTGGGCCCCAAGGTAAGAGAAAGAAATGTTGGGAGGGGGATGATGACAAAAGACTCTATTTGGGGAGTGACTTGGCATTCGTGAGGTTTTGCATTTCTGAGTCTTCTGATATCTATTTGTATATGTATATACTAATTCCCTTGAATCTTCTTGCAGTATCCCAAACTTCTTGTATTTCTTTTTTGAGCACTGTCATAGTATATCATGTATTTTAGCCATTTGTGTACTTATCTCCTACTTGAGTGTAAACCGATGGAGGACAGAGCTTGTTTTTTTAAAATCACATAGATGCTTAGAAAATATTTCTAAAATTTAATTTGACAGGGAGGAAAGAGGATTGACTGTGAGCTAATGTCAACATATGAACATGTCTGATTTTGTGTCACACAGTTTTTTTGTGGCCTCTGTGTTTATTGGACAGTATCGTTGGCTGCACAATTGTACCCATATACATATTATCATGATAGCTTTGTCTGTGCTTTGAAATGTGTTTTTAAAGCTGAAAATTCTCATAGTCCCTGTCTTCTCCTTAGGCACTGTATGCTTTCATGGCCCTCTCCTTCATTCGTGATGAGGTCACCTGGCTGGTTCGCCATTCAGAACATGTCACCAAGACAAAGACACCTGAGGACTACACTGACTCGTTAGTACTTGACATGGTTAAAATATCTTGACCTTAAATGGAATGGGAAAAGGGACAAGGAGGCATCAAGTGAGCTTAGGAAGTCTCAATTTCTGCCCTGTTACCATTGTTTTTGTCTCAGTTCATACTTGTAGTATCATACATCTCTCTGTTCCCATCATCAAACTTGTAGGAGCATTGCAGAACTGCTTTTCTTGTTGGAGGAGATCAGGACCCTGGTCCGAAGACACATCAAAGTGATACAGCAATACCACCTTCAGTACCTGGCCAGATTTGATGCTCTTGTGCTCAGTGACATCATTCAAGTATGTTTAGTTGATTGATTATACTTTGGGAATTTTGGGATGATCCCTGGTCATTTCCCCTGGGAAATACTCTGGCTAACTCTCAAAAAGCCTACTTTCCCCCTCTATATTTGTTAAAAGAAAAAAAAAGACTAATCATCTCAGCAGTCCTCCCCTCTGCCCTAAGGTGAAGCTACAGAGAAATAGGAGAGAAAAATAAAGAGAAATTAGGTGTTAGCATGGCAGGAAACCCAGGAAGTTTCCTCCATCTTTTGCTTGGCTCGTTCTATCTGTTTGTGGCATTAGCAATTCTTTCCACTTTCATACACTGATTGAACCTTGTGGTCCTCATTTCTATCCTGGGAAAACCTATGCCCACTTGATAGTAACTCCAACTTCTTTCTTAGAACCTGTCTGTGTGTCCTGAGGAAGAGTCCATTATCATGTCCTCATTCGTCAGTACTCTCTCTTCTCTGAATCTCAAACAAGGTAACTGAAGGGAAGTAGAGGAGGCAGGGTGTGTTTGAGGGTGGACATCAGTTTTTTTTCCTCTAGAAATATTGATCTCTTGAGCCAGGGAATGGGACAAGGTAACCTGAAGAGTATCTACCATTCTACGTAGTTAGATATAGAGTGCTGCTTTATTATTTCCTTTTAAACTTCTGCTTTTCTTGCAGTTGATAATGAAGAGAAATTTGAATTCTCTGGATTGAGGCTGGACTGGTTCCGTCTACAGGTAAGTCTGTTCCTGTTAATGGTTCCCCATTCTCAGATTCTTCCTCCCTCACAATCTCTTCTGTTTTTATATCCTAAGCTCTGTTATATGGCATGATTCAACATTGAAAAATGTTATTTGGGCAGGAAAAACCACAGCCAAACTGTAGCCCTGTGGCTGTTTTTATTTTTCATTTATCTTTTTTTTCTCCACCCTTTTCCCAACTCCAACCACAGGCATACACCAGTGTGGCCAAGGCTCCCCTGCACCTGTATGAGAACCCTGACTTAGCCAAGGTGATGAACCTCATTGTCTTTCACTCCCGAATGCTGGACTCAGTAGAGAAAATGCTTGTGGAAACTTCTGACTTGTCTACTTTCTGGTATGTCCTGATTCAGAGCTCTTCATCAGTTCACCTGATCTGCACCTGTGGAGGATTGCAATTGGCCTAGATTGATAGAAAGGTCTTGTTTTCTTTGAGATCTCCTTAAAGGATGATGCTCAAATTCCACAGCTTACTCATTTCAGCTTCTACTAAGTGATAGGAATGTGAAGTTAATTCCCTTTTGTTCTGGCTTTCTTTAGGAAAATCATTTGGATTTTACACAGCTTTCTCTTTTCTGGGATAAGTCATCAATATATCTTTTTCCTTATTGTTATCTTTGGAACCTTCTTTTATTCTTTGGACATTGTGATTTAGAAGTGATATGCAATGCCTACAGATTTAGTGGGGAGAACTGAAAATAATCTAGAGGGCTGGAGAATAGGGCCTTTAGAGAATAAAAATTAGTTTGTGTTCCTTAGTATCATTCAGCATTTATTATGTAACTACTGTTGTTAGTAACAAATGACACAGAATGTTGTCTCTGCTCTCTGCATTTAGTGTAGATGGGGAGAGAAAACACCCACGTGTGAAAGGGACATCAACATAATACTTGCAAATGTAAGAGAATGTAGAAAGAGTGCATGATGTTGAGAGGATGTAGGGTTGAGGAAAGAGCAGTCTCATGGAATTAATCTGAGAAAATTTTCTGGAGCCTGCGTGTTCAATTTTGGGAGTAATGTGAATTAGTAGTACTGAAATACTTTTAAATTGAGAGGAATGGCCTACATCATGCAGAGGTTCTGAGGGAGGAAGAGCAAATTTTTGTTTTGTCCTCCAAATAGCAAATCACAAAATGGTGAAAAGGAAGAAGTATAAAAGTCTGAAAGAGTTAAGTTTCTTGAGTTCCTATCTACCTTAAGGGTAGGAAAATTATGAAGGGAGTGGTGGATGTCAACAAATATTTGTTGAAGGAATGAGTATTTTCTCTACCTCAGAGTGATCAGATCCTAAACCCTGGTTTTAAGCATGTTTCCCTTGTCTCTGTAGCTTTCATCTCCGTACATTTGAGAAGATGTTCACTCTGACCCTGGAGGAACCCTCAATGTTGCGTTATGCCATTGCCTTCCCCCTGATTTGTGCTCATTTTGTTCACTGCACTCATGAGATGTGCCCAGAGGAGGTAGGTACCCTGAACTCCAAATCCTGTCACCTCTCGAATCATATCTCACTCATATTCCCTCAAGACACAATTCCAAGGGTTGATTTTTGTCCCACAAAGGGCACAAACATAGGTATGTGATATGAGCCCCTCAGTGTCACAGCTTTATGTGGACTATGTCCTCCTTCTGGGCCTCAGGTTCTCTGTCTGTAGAAGGAGTAGACAGCTCAGGCTGGAGATGCAGAGCAGTATTATGAGGGAGATGTGGCTGTCTTGGTGATGGTAATATTTTCTGTGGTTCTTCTTTCCCAAAGTACCCACACCTGAAGAACCATGGCCTTCATCATTGCAACTCCTTCCTGGAAGAGCTGGCCAAGCAGACCAGTAACTGTGTCCTGGAGATCTGTGCTGAGCAGCGAAACCTGAGTGAGCAGGTAGGCTCAGTCCTCTCTCTGCTGAACTTTCCCCTTTGCCATCCCTCTGTGCCTTTCTGCCTACCTTTGTTTTTCTCTCAACTTTCAAGTTCTTTAGACACTTTCTCATAAGTAGGGCTAGAGCTTTTGTGTACTTGAGTTTATGGCAGGATTCTTTGCTTAGCGTAGTCCCTTAAGTCTTTACTCCCTTAGGACTAGAGTTGTCTAAAAATACTTATTTGAACAGCTGCACTCCAACAAAATCTGTGTTGTCATTTGAAGAATTCTGAGATGAGTCAACTTTCTCATTTACTTCTCTTCTCCCTGCCCTGTGCACATATACTTGGACAGTGGCCCCCAGATCGCCTGTCTTGTCTCACCTTTCTGTCTGTCTGCACCCTAATCTGTGGCTGTCTGCACATTTTTAGGCAGCTCCTCTGTGTTTATCCTCAGGGCTGCTTTCTTGTTTTTGTCTGCTTGTTTTCCCCTCCCGAGCCCTCCTTCGACTGACTCACGGCACCTGGCCACGATTAGCTCAACCTATATTTCAGAAAATTTGAAAGTGAGGGACTTGTTCTGCTGTTGCCCTAGAGTCTTTCAGGTTGCCCCGACTACTCACCTTTTCCTGGGTTTGAGTCAGGCTTTGAAGAAACTTTGGTAGAAGGGGAGTCCAGTTGTATGTGTACATATGCATAATTATATTATTATGTAACCTTTCCATTTTATCATTTGTAATATGGGAATAAAAATAGTTTGTTCATAGAGGTATCATAAAGATTAAATGAAATAAAGTATGTTAAATATTTGTTTTACAACTCTCAATAGATGTTAGCTGTTAGGTTATTTGGTATTTACTGGCTACTAAGGTGGGTTTTGGGATGGTGTCCTGGAAGGAAGGTACACAGTCCCTGCCCTAGGGGAATGTCCCAGTTTAAGGAAAAAAGAAATAAAAACACATGTTTGAAAGATAGTTAAATAATTAGTACAAGAAAGTACATATATGGATATATTAATCATTTACTTTGAATATATCAATGTATGCAAGGGACGCAGTTTTACTCAGTTCTGAATCATGGATGACTAAAACATGTGAGCAATTGTTTTCATACACACTGGAACTTTTGCAATCAAATGAATATTGGCCCTTTCAAAGTTATCATTTTGAATAAATAATTTGTGATTTTGCCATTACTAATGGAATTACATTTTCCAGTATTACTCTCAGACACTTTTGACCACAGATACTTTCTCATAATTTCAAGGTCAAAACACCTTTGTCCGTCAAGGAAGACCTGATTTTTTTGAAACACTAATAGTTTGGACTTAAAAAAAACAAAGTGTGATTATAAAGTAACAAAACCAGTTTTCTATGGCTCTTATGCTGCTCAGAGAGTAATTCCAAATGAGGAGTTTCCAGATATGCTCTCTGCACATACTCAACAGCATTTGATTAAAAGGAGAGAATTCTGAGGTGATTACTTTGAAGGACATACCTGAAATATGTAAGGTCTACCTTTGATTTTCTGTATGGCTAACTGGGGTAGCTGGGGGGAAGAGAAGAGATGCAGAATTGATGTTTAAAGTAGCTATCAAGAAAAATACGATATCTTATTTCAAAAAAACAAATGAAAGAAAAGTAGTAGAGAGAGCTGGCCACACTGTGAGCTCTGAGTCTTCAGTGGCTGTGGTAGTGTGGTAACTGTCTCCACAGACAGAATATGAAGGAATGCAGCAGGTGAGATGGTGGTTCCATACCAGCAAAAAACAACTGTCTTTCAGGTTGGAAGACCCGAGTAATGTAGTCGAGTGGACCTCTTAGATTGTATTCGTTTTACTTGAATTTTCCCATTAGGAAAGTCTCTCTTTTGGGATGTGGGTAGGGAATTGATGATCTGATCGCTGAAAGACACTGCCATATTGAGACTCTGAGCCTGAACATAGGGAGATATTTAACAAAAACTAAATGAGGTGAGTGAGCACTTTGCAAATAGGCCCCCATTAGAGAAAGAGATGCTGGAAGGCAAGAGAGAGAAAGGCAGAAAGATAAAAAGACAGGCAATCATGGAGGAACCGTTTTATAAGTTATAGGGGCTACCTGGCAGTTTTAGGAACTAATTTCATTTCTCCATTCACGGGTGTTTGTTTCCAAAGCTTCTGCCCAAGCACTGTGCCACTACTATCAGCAAGGCCAAGAACAAGAAAACTGTGAAGCAGAAGCAGACTCCCAAAAAAGGAGAACCTGAGCGAGACAAGCCAGGAGCTGAAAGTCACCGAAAGAATCGCAGTATTGTCACCAAGTGAGAATCTGGGCCCTAGAGGTCCAACTGGGCACTACATCAAAGGAAGGAGAATGGGAAAGAGGGAAT
This sequence comes from Tonatia bakeri, assembly GCA_004024845.1. Taxonomy (NCBI): domain Eukaryota; kingdom Metazoa; phylum Chordata; class Mammalia; order Chiroptera; family Phyllostomidae; genus Tonatia; species Tonatia bakeri. The sequence continues at coordinate 39,552 of PVIA01009116.1, read as the reverse complement.
GTGATATAGCAAAAGAATGTAGAAGTGGTGGTGGCGAATGACAGATATGGAAAAGCATTTAAATGTGAATTTTCTGCTTTGCCTTTGTATACTTTGTATACAGTCTCAATGTATACTGTTCTAGGCTGAGTGTTCCTAGAAGATGAAAGGGGTCTGAAGGTCATGGCCAACACATCCCTCCCAGATAATAGCAGGCACTGCCAGACTCATAATCAAGGCTCATTTTACTTTCTCAATTTTATGCAGCATGGACAAACTACATGTAAACTTGACAGAATTGGCACTGACAATGAATCATGTATTCAGTTTCTCTGTATTTGAACACACTATCTTCCCTTCTGAGTATCTCAGTAGCCATCTGGAGGCCAGACTCAACAGGTATCACTATTTCTTTGTCTTCTATGTTTGTATAGTGTGGTCATTGTCAAAGTCGGGTTCCATTAGGTTCATCTTGGTAGTCATGCTGCACCCCGGAGGTCCTGGTGCCGTCAATCTGGCATAGGTTCCCAAGCATCTCTATTAAAAGCAAATAAATGAAAAAGAACCCCAAACCTCTACAGGTGGTTTTGATGAACAACCAGAGTTCGTCACCACTGGTTCAGTAGAATGAGTGGAGCTTTTGCTGTCAGTGGAACTGTGCTGAGACCCTGGCCATTCGCTAAGGCACTTGAGTGCATTACTCAGCTTGTTTGGGCCTTAGTTTCCTACCCTGTGCAATAAGGATAATAATATTTACCTTATAGAGAGGTAGTTGGGAATTATGTGTAATTGAGAATTGGTAGACAATTAAAGATTAAAAATCAGTGCAAGGTTCTTCCTGACATACATATATGCATAACAGGGCTCCATAAAATAGATTCTCTTCCCTTCACTTTGCCCCTCATTCCATTGTCCCCAAAGTAGGAGAAACATTCCCTATATTGGAATGGGGCACTATAGTCAGAAATTAGAGGTACAAGGGGAGGAATGATTGTGAATAATACCTAGTCTTCTATGTTTTATTTGGGAATATGTAGTATATTCACTAATTCATTCAACAAATATTTATTGAACAAGCTGTGTGTGTCAGCAGTGTTCTAGTAGAAGCTGTTAATACATCAGTATACGAAACATAAAATTCCCTGCCCCTGAAAAGTTACCTTCTAGTGAGGAAGCTAGATGAACGCAATAAAGTAGAATATATGCTAGATTAGATAGTGATTAAGTGCCAATCAAAAAGAATAAAGCAGGGAAGGGAGATAGGGTGTGTGTGTGTGTGTGTGTGTGTGTGTGTGTGTGTGTGTGTTGGTGTGTTGTAGTGTTAGATAGAGAGGCCAGGCAAGGCCTGCTTGAGGATGTGACATTTCAGTAAACTCCTGAAGGAAGTGAGGAAGCCAGTCATGTGACTGAAAGAACAGTCTAAGCAGAAGCAACAGCAAGTGCAAAGTTTCTGAGGTGGGAATTTGCCTGGTATGTTCAGGGGACATGGAGGAGACCACTGAGACTGGAATAGAATGAATGAGGGGGAGACTGGTAGGACATGAGGTTAAAGAGGCTGCAGGAGTGACATGCTGTCCAGATGCTCCTGTGTCATTGTAAGGGCTTTGGCTTTCATTCTGAGTTAGATAGGGAGCCTCGCAGGGTTTGAGCAGAGCAGTACAAGATTTCACTCCGTATTTCAAGAGGCTCACTCTGGCTGTACTGAGAAGGCAGGGACAGAAGCAGGGAGAGTGGTCAGAAGTCTGTGTTTTCACTGTAGGAGATGCACACTTGTTTTTTCAATTAGGTTTTTGCTTTTGTGACAGTAAATTTAGTTTGTTTTCATTCTATACACTAGGTAACGGAAAGAAGTATCTCAGGTCCATAGACACCCTTAAGAAGATGACAAATTGATAATTGTCCATGTTATAAACCTTCAGAAGCTGGCAGTGGTTTCTAGGCCTTGGAGCAGCATGGGTGTGATAGTCTAGTTTTCCTTGAATATCTATAATACTTTATTCACTGGCGTCATTGTTTCTGAAGCCCCAATGTTGGCCTAGAGATTTGGCATCAGTGAAAATTCTAAAATAGGCTAGGCTTGGCCTGAGTCCGCTCCTTTTGTATTGTTTTCCCTCAAGCGGTTTCTCTTCTCTTTTCCTTGCCCTCTGGGGAGCAGGCCCTTCTGTTCCCTTCATCTCCCCTGCCATAAACATTTTGCCCAAAACAAAACCAAAAAGCTCCCCAAACATCTGTGGCTTTAGGAAGAATCTAATTAATTCATTCCTATTGAGGTGCAAATGGCTGATGTAGGCTTTGGCAAAATGGGATGTTTCCCTTTCCATTACCTTTCAACAAGGAAAAAAGCCTCACTGGGAAGATATTTTGGAAGGAGATGGGGGTACAGTGGGAAGGGGTGTTTCTGTGTGCCTCCAAAATAATACAGTAAGTCCTTACTTAGCATACTTGATAGGTTCTGTGACTTCAAGTGAAACAACAGATAAGAAAACCAATTTTACCATATAAAAAAGTTAAGTTCCTGTGGCATCACATCAATGTTAAATGAAAAGACCAATATTAAGAGAAAGATGTTGTTTGAGGACCTACTGTACATGTGGACAGTCCTCCCACCTTCTCCAGGGTTGGCTACAGCTGCATGCCAGGCAAGTGTGCTCCTCCTCCAGCTCCTGCATCCCCTGGCCGCCAGGGATTGCACGGCACTTCCAAGGGTTTCTAGGTGTGGTTTCCTACTTCTGATTGTGCTTGGAACTAATTCTTTCCAAGGAGAAAAGACAAAATACTGGTCCTGATAATGCAGGTAGTATGAGCCCTCGGGTAGAATTAGATGATATTTGGGAGCCCAGGTCTTTTACCACCTGACCTAATTTCTCTAGAGGAGGCAGAAGAGCACAGTGGTTAGGAATCAAATGTTATTGAATCCAAGTCCCAACTCTGCCAATTGCCAGCTGCGTGGTCTTCACAGAAAATAAGTGACTTACTCTCTCTATGTCTCTCTTTGTCTGTAAAATGGGGATAATAATTGTACCTATGTTTTTGGGTTGCTATGAGGTTTAAATGAAATAATGCATGCAGTAAAATCATAGTACAGCATCTGGAACACAGTGTAAATGTGGTAACTGTGACTATGTTTATCATTATGGTTTTTAATTAGGATTTTTGTCACCTAGAGCCATTGTGTGGCTGGCTGGCTACAATGCCACGACCCAGGAGATTGCAAGGCCTTCTGAGCTATTGGCTGGAGTCAAAGCATACATCAGTTTCATACAGTCCCTGGCCCAGTTTTTGGGTGCAGATGTTTCCAGGGTCATCCGCAATGCCCTTCTGCAACAGACACAGCCACTGGACTCAAGCGGGGAACAGACGATCACCACTCTCTACACAAATTGGTCAGTGTTGTTTATCTTCAGTCTGCCTTACCTCTTTGTTCGCATTTTTCCCTCAATGGGCAGAAGGATTCGGGTCCAGGCATTTTAGCTCCCCAGGTTACAGTCCTTAAAATGAAGTCTTGTTTCTGCCTGAGGACTGGAGCAATAAGCTGGGGCACCTTCTGTCTACCTTGAGGTTTTTTTCTAATCTTCCCTGTAACATCCACTGACCTACTCCATAGCAGTTTGACATTTTTCCTCTTAAGTTCTAGTTCTCAACTTTCCTTTTCTGGGTTCTGTTTTAATTTTGAATGATCTCTCTTCCACTTTTTGAAGTTCCCTTGTTTCTCTTTTCACCCAGCTTCTTCCTCTGAAAACCATTCTAACATTATCTGTCTGGAATACCAGACGTGCTATCTCTTCAACCCCAGACATGACCATTTCTCTAGCAGATTATTCTTAATAGGAAGGAGGCCTCTTCCCCCAAACCAGAGAAAGTAGGAGCAATATTTCTTTTAAAATTTAAGGAAGGAAAGGAGCCAGATTTCTACTTCCCCAAGCCACTGGGTGGCACTCTTAATCCAATATCAGCTCAGCAGGAAACAGGCTGCAAAGAACCCCCTGGGTAGGGGGAAAGACAAAATTTGCAAATACAAATACCAACAGGGACCCAAGAGGTAAGGGACCTGGGGTATTGTGGGCTAGGTGGGAACTTTGGGTAGTAGGGGCAGCTGTCACTTAGCTCCTCCTACTCGCTGCCCTACTAAATCCTTAGTTTTAATGTAATATCTCTCAGTTTCAAACTTTTGAACAACTAGCTCAAATTAAAACATCACCTTTGGTGGTTAGCTGGAGACTTCTGTAAAATCTAAGCCCAGACCTAGTGCCTGGGTGAATGGCATGGGTTGGCCAAGGCCTCCTCTGTTGACACTGGCCGGGGGCTTCTCAGCTTGCCCAGAGGTCAGGAGGGAATATTTGGAGACTGGATGGCTAGTGTTCCTGGGGCTTCTCCCTGTCCAAGAAGTTTGATTTGAGACCCACTTCCAAGATTCTAGGTCTTCAGTTCGATGTTCTCATTGGAAAGGTTAAGGCTAAGTATATTTCAGAGAGGCCCAATCAGTAGGAACTTTTTTCTTGTCACCTTGGGCTTGCCTTACCTGGCAGAAAAGAGGCAAGAGCGGTAGTTGGAAAAGAAAAGGGGCTGGGGGACGGGAGTGCACACCATTACATTTGACAGCCCTATAGATTAGAGGCAAAGTGAAATTATATTACTGCCAGCTCTTTTTGAGCCAATGTTTGTAGTGTTAATAGAGTGTTTTACCATCTTCTTTGAGTCTCTTCTCCCCACCCCAGCCTTTGGTGGGGTTTCTCTTTCTGGGTCCAGTGGTAATGGTAGGAAGCAAGGATGGGGGAAGGGATTGAACACTAATTTTCTGTGCTTTCTTGGTCAACTCTGTAGGTACCTAGAAAGTCTGCTTAGACAGGCGAGCAGTGGGACCATCATCTTCTGCCCAGCCATGCAAGCCTTCGTCAGCCTTCCCAGAGAGGAGGAGCAACCCTTCAGTGCAGAGGAGTTCTCTGATATCTCCGGTGAGCCCAGGGCCTGGTCTCCTCACCCAGGAGCTGAGTTCTTCCCTTCGAGACAGTATCAGCCTATGGACCCCATCTAAATTTCTTACCTTCCCAGAAGCTCATTACACTATCCTTAGCATATCTGCTAGATTCCACTTCAGGGAGAAAAGAAAAGAAAAGAAAAGAAAAGAGAAGAGAAGAGAAGAGAAGAGAAGAGAGAAAGGAAAAGAAAGGAAAGGAAAGGAAAGGAAAGGGGAAGGGAAAAGAAGAAAGAAAAGAAAGAAAAAACAAAACAAAACAAAAGAAAAGAAAAGAAAAGAAAAGAAAAGAAAGAAAAGAAAAAGATTCTAAGCAAGACTCAGAATTAAGGAGTAGCCTGGGGATTGAAGGTGGAAAGGGAAAATGAGGGGTGTTAGGAGTTGGGCAGGAGCACTCAAGTCCCTGAAAGGATCTATCGTTCAAAGGTTGTTAAATGGTTACTTTCCATCTCTACCAAGAATAAAACAGTAGGATATATGATGAAGGGTAAAAGATAAATGTAAGGAGAACATTCTCATGCTTGGAACTATTAAACACTGGTCTGATGTTATGGTATCTTCTTTCTTAGAGATACATTTTAGAGCCTTAACCAGTGCTTAGATCACTGCTGTTTAATAATGATGATGAAAAAATGGATGGCAATTATTGTGGGCTAAGTTATCAATGTTCTCATGTATAAACTCATTTAATCCTCACAAGAGCCTTCAGGTAGATACTCTTATCACCCCCATTTTACACATGAGGATATGAGAGACACAGAGAGTTTAAGGAGCTTGCCTGAAGTCACACATTCGTAAATGGTAAAACTGGGATTTCAACTCAAGGCAGTCAAATTTCAGAACCCAGGTGCTTAATCACTATGTAGTGCTGCTTCCCAGTATACAGAAGTGCTTTCTTGTTTCAAGGAGGGTCAGGTAAAAAGTGTGTAGTAACTGAATTGGGAAGTCATTCTCTTTTTTATTTTTTAAAAGATTTTATTTATTTATTTTTGGAAAGAAGGGAAGTGAAGGAGAAAGAGAGGGAGAGAAACATCATTGTGTGGTTGCCTCTCGTGTGCCCCTTACTGGGGACCTGGCCCACAACACAGGCATGTGCCCTGACTGGGAATCGAAGTGGCAACCCTTTGGTTCACAGGCCGGTGCTTAATCCGCTGAGCCACACTAGTCAGGGCAGGAAGTCATTCTCTTTTTAAAGAGAGCTTTAAGCCATACAAATCTTTTTTCATACGTTTGTTTTACTGACTGACTTGATTGATGATCTCTCCTACTGCTTCCTCCTTCCTGTCACCTCCGTATAAATCAGGGCTCCTACATGGTGTCTGGAACAGGTAGGAGATGTTTTAGCGGCCTGCCCTCTCCATTCTTCCCCTTTCTTGGAGGTGTTATGAAAGTCAGAGTATGCAGTCCTGTTTTCCAGCTCTGTCTTCTTCCTGTGCTATTTCTCACTCCATCAGTAAGCTGACCCTCTCTTTATCTGCTGGAGGTTTCAGATGTCCCCTTCTCATCAATCCACCCACAAACTGTAGGCAGCATCTAAAATCAGCTTTAGGTCTTGGTGACAACTGACAAGCAGCAGGAGGTAATGCTGATTCCCCCTTCTACCACCCCCACCCCAATTTCCCTGGTTACCATGGTAATGGGACAATACTACTCCAAAAATAGATAGATGGAAAGAGGAGGAAGCCCTAGGGTTACTAGCCTGGAGTAGAGAAGACTAGAGTAAGGAGGTCTGACAGATCAGTGTGTCTCCTGTCCATCTGCTTCAGAGAAGGAAATTCAGCCCCTTTCCCCCTTTGTCAGCCATTTTGGCATTATCTAAATTGACTGGTTAGGAAATCCTTTTCCAGTTGTCAGCTTAATCTTCCTACTGTAAATAGGTGACTCTGAAAATGCACTTGCTCTGGACAAGGCTCTGTGTCAGCTGCTGTGACCAGTCCCCACCCTCAGCCGTTTGTGGAGGTGTAGGTCAGCCGGCCCTGCTTTCAGAGACTGGCGCGTGGAGCCTTGGTTTTCTCTTCCCTCTGGACTTCCATTAACTGTGTAAAACTCACCTTTTTTCTACTGGTCTCTTGTTGTTACTTCTGGTATTTTATGCTTTTCTTTCCGGGATAGCCCATACCCAAAGATCATAGCTAGAGCTCCTCCCTGCCTGAACTTGTCACTGGTGTTTCGAACATGGGATCTCCCAAGCAGCTTTATTTGATTCACAAAAGGCCAGAAGCAGGCTGGGTAGGGAGGATGAAGCGCTGGGGCAGGCTGGAGGAAAGAAGAATTTAGAGGAAAAAACAATTGGAACTCTGGGGATGTATGCTGATTATGAAAAAAGAAAAGGTAGCGTAAGGAGAGGAACACTTGGACAGTGAGGTGTTAAATAAGAGAAGTTGCGGGAGGAATATAGAAAAAGCCAGATAAGGAACTAGTTGTGGTGTCTGCTGGGACACAGGAAGGGGCAGTAAGGCATCGTGCCAGGTTTCTGGTACCAGCTCTTGACTTGGTTAAGTGACTTTGAACAAGCACTTAACCCACTCTTGTCTGTCAAATTACATATGAATCCCTTATGTATACATTTTTATAGTGTTCTAAGGTTTTTAAAATGTATCTTGTTTATTCTCATATCAACTCTGTGAGGTATTTAGGGCAGATATTTATTTCTTCATTTTATAGAAAAGTAAACTAAGGCTCAGAGAGGGTCAGTGACTTGTTTAAGGTCTTATATAACAAGGAAAGCTACAACAGCTGGTCCAGCAAGAGTGAAACCCAGCTACCACATAAAGGGACTTGGGAAAGTGTAGACTCTTATAGGAATGTAAAGTAAGTAGTTATCATTTGTGGTAAGTCTTGGTGTGAGTACCAGTGGGGAGAGGGTATATTGTCCCATGGGCAGGCCAGGCCTATCACATGAATACAGGATATTAGGACACTTTTGCTCCTCAACTTCCCACTTCCTTTCCTTGCTGAAAAACATCTTAAATGTTCAAATTACCCTATAGCTGTTATGCAAATGATCCAATATCCTCTGAGTCTCAGCTGGGATCTCTGTAACTCTATTCCAGAGATGCGAGCCTTGGCTGAACTCTTGGGCCCCTATGGCATGAAGTTCCTGAGTGAAAACCTGATGTGGCATGTGACCTCTCAGATTGTGGAGCTGAAGGTACTATGGAAGCAAGCCCTGGGTGAAAGGTTTAGCCTCAGGGGAAGAGGGTTGGAGTAGCAGGCTCGGGGGAAGATGTACCAGGGGGCTCGTCTTTTCCTGCTGAATGTTTCTGTGTCCGGGCTGCAGAAGTTGGTGGTGGAGAACATGGATGTGCTTGTTCAGATCCGATCTAACTTCAGCAAGGTGGACTTGGTGGCTTCTCTGCTGCCCCAGCTGGCGGGTGAGCATCTTCCCTAAGGGGAGAAGGAACTGTGGGAGAAGGACTATGGATGATAGGGTCTGAGGGGACCTGGGGCTAGGCTGAGTCTGAAGAAGCAGCACCACCACTTTTCTCCTATGTTCTCTTCCCTAACTCTCTTCTTTCTCCTCAGGGGCTGACAACGTGCTGAAGCGCATGACCATCATCGGAGTTATCCTCAGTTTTAGGGCCATGGCACAAGAGGGACTTAGGGAGGTGAGTAGGGAGAGAGAGGGCTGCCACAGAATCATAGATACTTCTGTGGGTGTGGCTTGTGTGAGGAGTTGTGGAAAGGGTTGGTGATGAGGAGAAAGGAGCTTAATTTGGTAGAGGTCCTAGAATGTCTCTGGGGGTTGATGAGCTGAGGGAACCTAGGTGGGTGAGGGGAGGGGAGGGGGCTTTATTTAAGCTAGTGTTCTTATTTAAGCTGAGGCCCTTGTTTTGGTTTGTTTTCACCTTTTTTTGAAGGCATTGGCCAACTGTTCTGTGGATTCATTTATTTTCTCTTTCCTCCAGGTTTTCTCCTCCCACTGCCCATTTCTTATGGGGCCCATCGAGTGCCTGAAGGAGTTTGTCACTCCCGACACAGACATCAAGGTAAAGGGAAGTACAAAGTGGAGTCAAGTTAGATTTGTTGTTGAAAAAGGATATGGCTAGGATCTCGTAAGGGAGAGAGGGCTCTGAAGAATACTACAGGGAGAAGAGCCAGGATTAGAATAGGAAAACACCGGGGGAGGTTTTACAAAGAGAGAGAGGGGCATTGGTCAGACAAATATTCTTGGAGAGAGAGGGCAGAGCTGGGGAGACATGGAGGGATGGAGAAGAGTGGGAGCCTGGGAGAGCCTGGCTGGGCTGGGGCAACATTACAGGAAGGAGAGGTGTAAGCTCCAGGGCAGTATCTGTAAGCTTTCACTTAATATGTACACACAAGTTCTCTCTTTAGTCAGGAGTTTAAGTACTTCTTGTAGAAAGATTTATTCCTTCTATTCCCATCCACCCTGCCTGCTGTCAGTTTCATTTCCTTTTGTAGCCTTTTCATTCCCCTAGTTCTGACACCTGACTCCTCTGTGTCACCTGCCTCAGGTCCCATTCACTGCAGAGATGGTGAAAGAAAGAGGGGCTTCTGTAGTCACGCCAAGTTAAACATCCCTTCCCTTTCTTCTCCCTTACCTCACATTATCTCGTCTTTTGAATCATCTGGAACAAACAAATATGTTATGCAGGAAATACAGCCGAAGGTTGAGAACAAGGGCCTTTAAATGCACAGGCTAAATCTCTTGTCGATTATTTTGATGAAGGGAGGCTTGTGATAAGAGGAAACTGGTTAGCAGGAAGAATTAAAGTTAGATGTTAAGAAACACATATTTACGTCTGGATCAAAAGAGCTGGGAACTATCCCCCTCTGTCTGTGTAAAATCAGATGAGGGTCAAACGGTCATGGGGGCCATGAGCGGGCGATGTTTCACTGGATGGCTGCCCCTTTTGACTGGCCTTTGATTTTACAATTTTATGGTGAGCCTGGAATTCTGGCAGCTGCTGATGTTGAGGTCGAATGCCCTAGCCTGTCATGAGCTTGTCTAGCTGATATCTCCTAGACAGCCCTGAGCTTTAGGCTCTGCCTGCTTGTGAAAGTAAGCAAATAGAGGTGGAGAGGGGGATGACCTGTCCATCAGAGATTCTGTTACTGCCTTAGAAGGGTAAAAAGATTAGGAGAAGAGAAAAATAAGACTCCTTCAATCATCCCTTTCTTCATCCAGAAAACCACACATCCTGGACCAGGTCCCTGATCTCCTAAACCATGATTGCCATGAGCAGGGTCATCTAGTTAGTAGGAAATTTAAACAAAGGACAAAGCAGAATGTGGCTAAGGTTTGCCTTCTGTGTGGAGTACATAAGCAAATTGTGTGTATATTGTTATGTTTGTGGGGTCTTTGCATACAATGCTTAATTGTTTACTATTGAAGCAATTATCTGCGTTCTCTCAGAATATTTTAAAGTTCCTTTTTAACCTCAAAATGGGGATAAGTACTTGGTGTGAGAGTAGGGGGTTTGGGGGCTACATCCTGGAAACCTGATTCTAAGAACAATGAGGGATTCAGGTATCAATCAGTAAATATTAATCAAGTGCCTTCTATGTGCTTAGCACTGTGTTAACTACTAGAGAGGATAAAAAGAAATGCAAAGTTCCTAGCTTTTAGATAAAGGCAGAGGTAAAGGAATTCATATATATTTGTCATGTATATAGTTACTCCATTAGTCCCTAGGCTAGATGTTTTCTACGTGTAGTCTAATTTAATCTTCACAACAATTCTGTGAGGTAAGTACTATTATCCTGGTTTTACAGATGAGAACACCAAGGCATGAAAATGTTACTTAAATTTTAGCGAAGGTCATGCATTTAATAATTGTTGGTGTTAGAATTTGAACCTACGCATTTAATAATTGTTGGTGTTAGAATTTGAACCTAGATCTTCTCACTTTAAAGCCTTTTTCTCTCTTCTCCATGCCATGAGTTTTTTTTTTTAAATTATAATCTAGTTGGTGAGATAAGCCATATATGTCTCACCTCCTATCTGAAAAGATAACTGAAATTACTAGGTGCTGTATGTGACCAGTGCTAAGTCTGTGGTACTAATTTAAGGAGGGAGACAGGGGTTTGGGCTGACATAATCGGGGCTTCACAGGGAATATGAGATTTGAGTTAAGCCTCAAGGAATGGGTTTCACCTCAATATAGGTAGAGGAGGGGAGAGGACACTCTAGAAGAGGGAAGCCCATGAACCAAAGTATGGAAATAAGCAAACTAATTGTAATTTGAAGAGTGAATAAATTACCCTGGCTGCATTGACTGTAAGAAGTGTTTGGGGAAATAAGGTTGAGAAAGTAAATTTGTAATAGGGTGTATGGGAAGGCCAAGCTAAAGCATTTCATTTTTTTTTTCCCTGTAGATAAGCGATAGCTATGAAAGGAATACCTAGAAAATGTGGTAGTACACCAAAAGTTTAAAATCTGTGATCTAGGAATCCTGATGTCCTATAACCTTTGCAAAGTACTTCTCTCCTGGGAATCATCTTCAGAATGTTGGTTTCTTCTCTACCAGGTGACCCTGAGTATCTTTGAGCTGGCATCTGCTGCAGGAGTGGGCTGTGACATTGACCCAGCCCTGGTGGCTGCCATTGCTAATCTGAAAGCTGGTAAAATTGGGGAAAGGAGGAGAGGAGGGCTTGGGCCATATTTCTGGGTGGAAAATGTTAAAGTCAAAGAAGACTTTTGTTTGGGGGTGTAAGTTTAGAAGCTTTAAGCTGGGAACAAAGGAAAGACTTAAAGTGTGGTCCCTAACGCCCACAAAATATCAATTTCCTAACAAATATCAGGAAATTTGTATTTCTAGTCAGAATCCAATAAGTTGACCTGTCAATCAGTTAAAAAGTATTAAGTGAGAGTCTGTTGCTCAGCAAGTGCTCAAAGGAATTCACAGTCTGGTTGGGGAAGTAGGAGGAATGCAAACGAGAGAATAACACACAGGAGTACAAGACTGCACGCTCAGTTGGGTGGTATGGCATCTGAGTTCCCCAGAGTCATTTAGTGCTTTCCCCTCCTATGTAATCACCATGACACTATGCACTTTTTCCCCAGGTCTCACACTTCTCTCATATTTTCCATTACACATTTCTTCTGATTAGCATGTTCATACTTACACACACTCAGAATAGGATGGAACCAAGGGGCTGGCATTAAACCCTTTCAGATTGCCAGACTGGTCCTCCCTCTTCTCTCTTGGTTTTGGTGAGACCCTTTCCTCCCTGCCTCTCCACCCCATCACAGGTGACAGTGTCCTCAGACTGATTGTCAGCAGAGTCCTGTGCTAAGAGCTCTGCTCAGTCACCAGAGGAGGCCTCCAAGGACTCAGGCCCCTCACTGTAAGTGTAGGCTAGTCCTGTCCCCAGCAGTAATGACTTGCCTACAGTGCTTTATGAAGTGTATTCATAGATATTTTTTCATATGATCCTCAGTAATTCTGTGAAATAGGACCCTTGCAGAGGATGATTCCTGTTGGCTAACCTTACTTCTCTTTTCCTTCTTACCAGATACTTCGTCCTCTGAGGAAGAATATAAGGTGGCCTGCCTGCTCTTGATCTTTCTTGCAGTTTCCCTCCCACTCCTTGCCTCAGATCCTTCTTCCTTCTATAGCATTGAGAAGGATGGTAAGTAAGGGGTAGGTCCGAAGAACCAGTGCTATTTAGGTTATTGTCCTGGGTTAAGGAGATGAGGTAGAGACAGTTGCCTGTCTGGAAAGTAGAGACTTCTGACTCAGGTGTAAAGTTCTCAAAAAGTACTTGAGAAGGCTATCCATAAAATTCAATTCCACTGAAATTTCATAGGAATACCTTCTCCTAATCCCCAAATGCCTCCTGTAGTTGTTAAATAGGCGTGGTCCAGACTGAAAAACGAAAACTTCCCAATTGGAACCAGCCTGGAGTGACTCACTCTTTTTAAAAATATATTTTATGTATTTATTTTTAGAGAGAGGGGTATGGAGGGAAAAGAGGGGGAGAGGAACATCAACTGGTCGCCTCTTGTACACTGGCCAGCAACCCAGGCATGTGCCCGGACTGGGAATTGAACCAGTGACCATTCGCTTTGCAGGATGATGCTCAACCAACTGAACTACGCTGGTCAGGGCTGGAGTGACTCACTTGGATATTTCTTTTTGTTTCTCTCCCTGTCAATAATAACCCAGGTTACAACAACAATATACACTGCTTGACCAAAGCCATCATCCAGGTGTCTGCTGCCCTCTTCACACTCTATAACAAGAACATTGAGACTCACCTCAAGGAATTTCTGGTGGTGAGTAGGTCTAGGTGATAAGAAATGGAAGGTTGCAAAGTCTGGTGAGAAATGGTTTGACTTAAATCTATAGACAGTCATTGTTGAGCAGGCCTTGCAGTCTCACGTCCCGTCTAATTTGTTAAGTAGTGAGGGGCCACTTGGTGAAAGGCAGGAGTTTCTTCTAAGTTCCCTAACAGCTAGTATTTCAGCCTCTGCCAAAATACTTGGAAAGAGCATTGAACTGAGTCAGAAAATCTGAGTTCTAGTTCTGAATCTGCTACTAGGAATTTGTATGACCTCTGAAGAGCCAAACTTTTGGGCCCTCAGTCTTTCCATTTATTAAATAGGGCAGTTAAACTGAATGCATGATTCACTATCTTGGTGTGCATTAGAATTCCAAGGAGTTTGTTCAAATACACATTCCCAATCCTATGCCAGTTCTACTGAATTAGAATACCCTAGGTTGAGTCCAGGCCTCTGGTTTTAGTCAGAACTCCAGGAGAGCTGCAGCATGATAAAGTTGGAGGGACACTGAGTTTTATAATCCATAAGGCCCTTTCCAGCTGCAGTACTGTCAAAAAGCCAAACTTTTTTAAAATTCTCAAACTTTAGCATGAATTAGAACCATCTAGAGAATTTCTGAATCAGTGGATTAGAGGCCAGGCTGGAAAATTCTCATTTCCAAGTTCCCAGGTTATGTTGATGTTGCTCATCCTGGGATGTCGCTTTGAGAACCACTGGTCTAGATTTCTGGGGACTGGTGCCTACAACCAGGCAGCTAATTCTACTGTAGGCTTTTTCCAAATTGTTTGAAAGAAATTGAAAAAAAGGAGGAAGATACCAAGAGCACTGTGTCTGAATCAGAGACCCAGATCTGTCTCTCATTGGGTGGGGAGTCAGCTGTAAACAGCCTGGTGAAATGTGCCTGGAGGCTGCCTAGGAAAATTAACTTCCTAGTTTGCAATACTGCAGGTTTGCTTTTGTTCTAGGTTCTTTCCTTGCCCTTGCAACCTCTCCCCCAGCACCCCAGGCAACCTCCTGTTATCCAAACAGGCAAAGTGCTTCTCTGAAACCTAGGGAATTTGCCACTTTTTCCACCTTGAGTTTCCAGAAACATCCCAGCCCTTTTTAACTTTCCTCCTTGATCTTTTAACGTCCTCTAGCCTGAGGCTGTCCTACTCTGACTTCAGTAAAAATCTGCTTCCCTTACCAACTCTTCCCTCACAGGTGGCTTCTGTCAGCCTCCTACAGCTGGGCCAAGAGACTGACAAGATTAAAACCAGAAATCGGGAATCCATTTCTCTGCTCATGCGCTTGGTATGTATGTTATTTAATTTGCTATGGGGAAAGAGAGAGGAAGAGCCAGAGAGAGACTCCCCCATTTTTAAATCCTCACCCAAGGGGATGTTTATGGAGTGAGGAGAAGGGAGAGAGAGAGGGAAAGAGACATCAATGTAAGAGACATGTCAACTGGTTGCCTCTCATATTCATCCTTACTGGGGATCAAACCTGCAAACTTTTGGTGTATGAGACAATGCTTCAACCAACTGAACCGCCCAGCTAGGGCACAGAGATTCTCTTTAAGGTCTTTTGGTCCATGGCATTGTCATCATTCAAAAATATTAACAAAGAACTTAATTCTGCCTGACTCTCTGGGTCTAGTCTTCATATTCTGGTTAACATTAAAGACTTGTCCTGTAATCTCAAGGTAGAGTCTTTAAGAGTTTCTCTGCAGGACAAGGCCAAACCTGGCCCTTAGTGGACTGGGTCCCTTTTCCTACAATATTCTCGAGTCTGACCTGGTACAACAGCTGTGTCCCTCATCCATGTTTGGTTTTATGTGACCACTTCCTTAGGGCTATGTCCTTAAGAGTACTATGAAGAGAGTGCTGAATAGCACAGAGCTTGGGGGAGGGGGCAGGAGGGCTCAGAGCAGGAAGGAATTTTATGTTTATTTTTTAAAGATTTTATTTATTTACTTTTAGAGAGAGGGGAAGGGAGGGAGAAAGAGAGGGACAGAAACATCAATGTGTGAGAGATACATTGAATTGGTTGTCTCTCACAGGTCCCCAAATGGGCACCTGGCCCCCATCCCAGGCATGTTCTTTGACTGGGAATCAAACCAATGACCTTTCTTTGGTTCACAGGCTGGTGCTCAATCCACTGAGCCACACCAGCCAGGGCAGAGGTGGAAGGGATTTTAGATGAAAAGCTGTAAGGCAAGGAGCCAGGTGAACCATGCGTCAGGCAGCTCCTGCTGTCTCATCTCCTTTCTTCCCAAGCTGTGGGCTTTCCCCTACTTTGGCAGAAAGTTCTGGTAACTCTGACTCAGTTATTTAAAAAAAAAAAACTTTTCCTCATGACCCTGTTTTCTCTCCTCAACACACTTACTCACTGTTTTGCTCTAAAAGTCTGATTCTCCAGGTTAGTACAGTACTTAGATATGAACAGGAGGGGCTCCTGTCCTGGGCCTTGTGCTTAAGAGGCCCACTCAGACCAGTGGGAGAGGATATGCCCACCTGGAGGCTGTGTTCCCCCTTGAAGTCCACACTAAAGATTTCTGGGACTTTAGAATTCTTTGTTAAGCAGCTCTAGCCCACTTTTGGGGCTTGTGCAGAGCTTCTTCCCTAAGTCCGTCCTACTGAGGCAGACTGCTGCTGGTGTCTCTAGCACCCAAGGAATGTATGGCTAGAGCTTAGCTGTGCAGATAGAAGTCTACATGTGCATACAAAACCCTTCAAACTGGGGCTGGTTTCTTCTCCCCTGTGCAGAGATCCCAGGTGCAGATCTCTGAGGAGTCTAAGGATTCTTAATTCAAAGGTGGCCTTCCATAACATTATAAAAGTATATTGTGAAGGTTGAAATATAAAATATAATAGTTTATTTGATTTATTTTCTCATATGGTATGTGGGCTTACATTTGGACTCTTGGCTCAGGACCACAAATGTTAGGGAAGGTGTACCTGGGAGTGCCCCTGGTTTCCTTTAAATACACAGGCGCTGAGTGGGATCTGTGTCTCAGTTTTTCTTGCTAGAAAAAAACCTAGGTTGGGCTGATTATGATAGAGAAGAGAGAGGACATGAGGGTATGTGTGTGGGGTGTGTGTGGTGAGGGGTAAGAGGGCAGAGGAGGCAAATGAGGGCAAAGGCCAGTGGTGTGCTAGAGAGTACAATTTTTGGAGCATCATGAGCTTGGGCAAGTTAATTAACCTTTGTGAGACTTTGATTGTTTATAACAATGGACAACAATGCTTATAATAGAATGGTTAGGATTCATGAGATAAGATATGTGCAAGTGACTACTATGTAACAGATGCTTAAGAAATGTTAGTAGTTCTCTCTTCCTCCTGTTCATTTTAGTTTCTGGATGGTTAAGCTTGCCTCTTCATTTCCTTGGGCAGTTTTCACCTCTGTAAGGTTGGAGGTGTTTCTGTATTGCCTGACCTACTCCTTCTGCTTTGCTTCCCCCTCTCCTACTAACCTCAAGTGTGAGGAGGTGTCTGCCCCTTGTGGCATTGCAGTGAGGCCTGCAGAGTGGCTGGAGCAGAGCTAGGACCAGGCAGTTTTTATTGGAGGGAGTGACAGAGGGACTAGCTGCTGCAAAGCAATTTAAATGCAAATGTTTCCACAGAGAAATTGGAAATGACCGAAGGGGAAAGAGCTATATTCTAAGAGGCTACTCATATAGCCCCAAATCCTAGCCAGGCACTTTTGTCCCTGGGGTCTTTCTGTCTTGGCTGTCACCGCTGGGCAATGTGTCCACCCCAGTATTGCCAGCTGGTTCCCTCCATTCCACAGGGGAAAGAATCATGGAATCTTATATGTCAGAATAAGGCCAGGTCCTGGGAATTAGTCCAGTCCTTACAATTCATAGGTGAGGAAACGGAGGACAGGGAGGGAAAGATGACATTCAAGGTCTCCCCCAAAATATGTGGGCAGATTTGGCCTTCACTCTAGGGCTGTTTCCACTACTAAGAATCTTTTCCAGTTAGGAGCCATGTTATTTTCTGTGCTCAATGGTGCAAAGAATAGGAAGTCTTGGGCCTGTGAACCTTTCTTAAAGCTGTCACTCATTCTGCTATACCTGAGGGCAGTATCCTGGGAAAGAGATCTTATCTCTGTCCTGGCTTAAGGTTTGAAAGTCTTGCCTATCAAAAAATTATTTCCATTATCCAACCTAAGATCAGAGCTACAGTTTTAATGGCAGATTTCATCCCTTCAGCCTGCAGTGTCTGCTCTTCTGGCACTGCTGTGTGTATTGTGTGTGCATGTGTTTGAGAACAGCTGAATGTTACAAATTTTAAAACCCAAAAGGACTTCAGAGAGAGAAACATGTTAGAGTAGACAGGGTAGGTTCTCTTTTCTGAGTGAATTTCAGGGCTTGAAACACCAGACATATTGGGGAGGGCCCATCTGTGTGGATTGCCAGAGGATATGGGACACTTCTCTCTGGAGTGTGTCTCTTAGTCCCAAATCTCTTAATGAGAGGGGTACTGAAGGAAATATACCCCGTTCCTTCATCAGAGACGGGGACCCTCCAGCCTCATGCTAGGTTGCACTGTTCTTTGCTAATATGCCCCCCCATCCAGTCTTATCCAGGCATCTTGATCTATCTTTCTGCTGGGCTGTGGGGCTGCTGGGATTACCACAGTGCACGGGCTTCTAATTAAACTAATTAATCATGCCTGCTCCTTTATTCAGCATCTTTACTGTTCCATAAGCACTGGGCTGAGGGAGGGAGGACATTGAGGCCCAGCACAAGGGGACCCATGTGGATTCCAGGCCTCTCTTTCTCAGCCTGCAGTGGCAATGGTTTCTTTCTCTGCCAAGCTTTGTCATCATCACTTTATTCATCCTTACCTGAATCTGTGTTGCCCACCCACATGTTTTAGCATCCAGAGTGGGAGAGAATGGGAGTTTGTCTGCCATGAGGGAAGTGATTCTTTCCTTCCTTCTGCTTCTGAACCCTTCATATAACACGGAGGAGGGAGGGGGACAGAGGCCATTATAAGGGAGGCGAGGAAGCCACATTGCTTTCCTAGAGATAAACCAAGGGGGGGGGAGGAAGGGGAGTGTGATTAGGAACCCTGTTTACTTGTAACTCTGAGGGCCTCAGAGGGCCCAGGGGACTGAATGAGGAGGATCATTGTGTCATGGAGGTATGCCCTACCTGAGGATCTCATCTCTTGGCCCCTTTCTTCCAGATGGTGGAGGAGTCCTCCTTCCTGACCCTAGACATGTTGGAGTCCTGTTTCCCTTATGTCCTGCTTCGAAATGCCTATCGGGAGGTATCTCGGGCCTTCCACCTGAACCGAGTGCTGGCCAGTACCCACTGAAGGGCCCTCCTGGAAACTGTGGTCATTTTCTCAAGGGGTGGGGATGGGGTGGGGTCTGGAGCCAGAGCAGAGGAACAGGCATGTGGACAAACAGTCCAGGACTGAGAAATCATAGAGAAGTGGGGCAGGCTGGGGCGGATGGAGGACAGTTGATAGGAAAAGTTGGGGGCTTGGGGCCAAGTCTGAATTTTTATAATGAAAAAACTGAGTGACGTACAAATATGTTTCCTATCTCCTGTGACTAGAGCTTGAGCTCTGACTGGCATGGACCTCTCCGACCTTCATCACTATTCTAGGATAATGCTGGCGGGTGGAGATGATCAATCATCATATTAAACCATAATGAGTTTATAATCCTCCCATTGGAGCTGCTATTGTCTCCTGCACATTTATTAGGATAATTATCTCCTCTCTTTTTTCCCCCAAATGTATTCAGCAAACATTCAGCCTGCTCCTACTGCAAAGTCATAGCAAAGGAACCCTTTTTTTTCCTTTGTGGGGGCACTTTTAGGAGTCATAGGTCTCTTCCTCTGCCTCCAGCTCTATTATCTATAGGGGTAATGGGGAAGTACTCTTGAGAGATTTTCACTGCCCCAAACCCTTTCACCTGCCGCACCAGCTTGGGGGTAACAAGTAAGTTATCTCATCTGCTTAACTTTCACCCCTCCCGCCTTTGACATCAGCACAATCCAGAGCAGAGGGTCAGTCTAGGTATTTCCAGGTCACAAGACAACTAATTAGAGCAGAGTCATGTGGTTTCCTTCCCGGACCATTTGGGGTACTCCTCCTTCTATCTGGAAGGACTGATTTAACCCTAACCCCCTTGTTATCCTGGGTGCAGCTCTTGCTCCAGGCAGGGATTTCTCTTGTAGATCTTAAATTTCATAGACCTCATTAGGCTGTAGGGCCCTGAGAGTGGGTATACTTGAGGGAGTACAAGTTATTTCAACTTAGCCCTTTTCTGTGCTAATTAGAATTTCAAGTGTCACAAAGCCTGGGGCATTCAAGAAGCACTAAACTGGGTTTAGTTAATTCCATGGCAGGAAGCAGTGGCCTTCATCCATCTCTTCTGTGCACCTACTGCCAGGGAAACTGCAGCAACAGACCATGTATGTCACAGGTTTAGAGTGGTTGGAATGGGCAAATAGAATTAACTAGTTGATTAATTGGGGTCATGTTCATATTTCCACAATAAAACGAAGCAATTGTTGATTTTCAGCAAAACCGTCTGACCTTCATTAATGCTATTCAATAACTGTTTTTGGATTTTGTACGTGTGTTTGATTTTTATTTCTCGAGACCCAGGCTTAGTCCATACTTTTAAAACTTGGCACCCATAATCAATACACAAGTTTTTCCCAGCAACAATTGTCTGCTCTTTAACATAGAAGCAACAGAGGATCCTGCTTTATGCCTCAGCAAGTTGTCCTCCCTTGCTATGGAAAGGACAGAATATTCTAAGGAGTGACTCAGGGTCAGGCCTACAAGACTGAGGGCAAAATCGACGAGGACAAGAAGGCTCAGAAGTATCTGAACAACTACTGTTAAACCCATATCTCTGCCAGGATCATCATCTTGAGGAGATGGAGACCTCTGTTTCATCCACATGTGCAAATGCTTAAAAGGAGCCTCCCAGAGTACAGAAGACAAGCTGCTGCAGGGGAATAGAGAGTAGACATAGCAATTTTATTTTTTAATTACAAGTTTTATTGAGATAGTTAATCCAACAAACTAATGCAGAGAGATCCTGTACATCTTTACCAGTTTCCCTCATGGTAATATCTTGCAAAAACGATAGCATACTATTATAACCAGGACATTGACATTGATACAATCCACTGACCCATTCAGATTTCCCCAGTTTTACTTACACTCATTTTTCTGTGTGTATGTATTTAGTTCTGTAAGCTGTATCACATGTAGGTTTGTGTGTCCACCACCCTTGGTCAAGGTACAGAACTGTTCCAACACCACAGGGATCCTCATGTTGCTCTTTTCTAACCACACCCACTTCTCTGCTGCAGCCCTCTTCCCTTCCCCATCCCCTGGCAACACGAATCTGTTAGCCTTTTCTAAAATTTTTTATCTGTGATAATGTCTTTTTATAAATACACAATTGCACATACATTTATCTACAACATATACTTTATCAAAGTGTTCTTTCATCCTTATATTTCTGCAAGGTAGCCAGAAGAGGCTTCCTTATTTCAGGCCAGTAAACAGAGTCAGAGATGTTAAGTGACTTAATGAAGGTCACATGTTTAGCAGTATATCTAGAACTGAGAGCTGGGAATGATATTTAGTCCTAGACCTTTCTCCCTGAACAGACTGCCTCTTCATCTGCAAAGACTTAGTTGTCAGCACCCAGAGACCCTAGAACAAGCAAAAATAGGAGAAAGTAAGGACACGATAACCTTAACCACCTGAAACAAAAGATAAATGTCTTGGGGTAACAGAGTTCATCAGCACTTTAGGCAATTTGCTTCCATTAGATTGCCTAAATTGTCAGAGACCCCTTGCAGCCTAGGACACACTCAACTATGAACTGCTTTCTGCTCTCAGATCCTTGGTTTGCTTTGTTCTGGCCTCAAAGGAACTGAGGAATGAGTATCAGGGAGAAATTCTGACCTTGATTGCTTTGTCTTGCAGGCAGAGTAGGTTCTAGTCTCAGCATTTTCATTAGTGCAGTGTTTTCATTACAATCTCCATTAACTTGTTTGCAACAAGGAGATGGAATTATCCCTCCTACCAGGCCTGTGGGGAGATGCTTGCAGAGGAGCTCCCATCCCTTTGGGCAGTAAAGGCACTGTGATGCTCAGTTCAGTGGGCAGGTGAGTGAAGCCTCTAAATGCAGTAGGCCCAGGGCGTGGATGAGAGGAGTCTTACCCTTTGGCACTTCGTCCAAGAGGTAAGAGAACAGATGCAGTTTGAGCTTCAATCTAGGAGGAGGTCCCAGGTAGGGACAAGACTTCCTTAACCTTAGGTCCTCATACCTATATCAGTTCTTTCCCAACAAAGTTTCACTTTGAGAAAAGGCTGGCACATGGCTGAAATGCACTCACGGGGTTTGCGGGGAAGACTCTTCTTCCAGTCCTCCTCCCCACAGGGCCTCCTGCTCCTCCTAAGTACCTGTCATCAAAAGAGATAAAGATGAACCCCTCCTCAGCCCCCACACCTCAGTGAGTTGTCAAGTACTCTCCCTCCCACCTGAATAGGAAGCAGAAGCAGCAGGCCACGTTGCAGGTTGAGGAAGTCACAAGTTAACTTGAGCTGAGTTTGCAGCTCTGGAGAGATTGAGGAGCAGGCTTTTCTCTTGTCACTTTGGGAGGAGAGGATTGCGAGGCCGCCCCTTTAAATAGCATTCCCGTGGGAAGCAGATCACATCCATCCGTCACCAGTGCCAAAATGTCATTTTTGGTCCCTATCAAACCCAAAGCTTGTTGAAAGGGATTGTGGGGTTAGGGGAGTGAGGAGGCACGGTCTCCAAGGGACAGGGACAGTTTGGAAGCTGAAATGAAGAGAACTGAGGTTGAGCAGAAGGGGCCTGGGAAAAGTGGGGGCAGGGGACAGGAGGAAAAGACAGGGAGAAAAGAATAGTGGGTCTTCTGAGCCTATGAATGAAACAGATATACCCCGTCTAGAAGGAGAGTAAGACAGAAATGAAACAAGAGCAATGGTGTTGAGGGTAAACACCAAGACTGGTGACTAGAGAAAGCGAAAGAAAGCCATGGAGTGGAAAAGCACTAGAAAAAGTTGGGAGACTTGGCCTAGGCTTTGCTGGTTGCTCTTTGTGGGACCGCATACTATTTCTGGCCTTAGTTTTCCCACGTATTAAATGAAGGGGGTTAGGCTAGATGGAGTCTAAAGTTTCTTTTACAAATAACTTTTGGGGGTATGAAATTTTTTCTTAAAATGGGTCAGGAGATGGGAGCCTGGGAGAACAGGGGCAGGATATACCACTGTGTGCACATGAAATGTTGAGATTCCTCTGGAAGTACGCCAGGACCTCTTTCCCATTTCTTCTAAGTTGAAATACCTTCATGATTTGGGAATCTCCTTAGCTCTAATCCTAATATTCTAATTAGAGCTCTTTAGCTCTAATCCTAATTTGCAATTCTTTTGTAGCTTCCAGCCCATTCTTTTTCAATCGATAAGGAAGCCAACTGCTCTCAAATTTTGAGAATTAGATTGTGTATGAGTCTGACTGGGCGGCCCGGGCACAGCTCTGTCTTGCCTGGGACTGTTTCTGGCAAGGAGAGGAAAGGGGGATGTATGCTGAAGTTAATGGGCAGAGAGGGGAAGTCCCAATATTCTTTTTGATGTGTTCCTCCATCTCTGCCTCTGCCATCTCCTTCTGCCTTTGTACCTCTGGGAGTTGGTTCTCCTGATAATTCTCTGTCCTGCCAGATCCGAAGGCCTGGCCTAACTTCATTACCTTGAAGGCAACTCTTTAATGTTGGGAGTCTTCACCCTGCCACTTCACATCTGTTCCACTGCATTGCCTGGGAAGGGGGGAGCCTCCTTACAACCTGCTGTGTTCTTAAAATTAAAACTCACCTTCTGGGATCCTTGATTAGTTAGTGAGTACGTCTCCACTCTCTATTTACATAGGATTTTCCCCAATGCCAAAGCAGGTGGTCATTAAAGAGAACAATTCTAAGGAATGCTGAGATGGTTCCTGCCAGAGTCCAAAGTAGGACGTAGTTTGATGGAAGAGGCTTTGTCCTGTTATGAAGTCTTGAGTTCAAATTCCAGGTCATTCTACAAATATTTTAAGCAGCTAGGCTGTTTTGTGCTAGGCCCTCAGCCACTAGATTTCTTTCACTGAAGACAGAATAAGAAGAAGTAATCTGGAAAGGCTACAGGAGGGGTTGAGATGTTGGGGATGATTTCCCAGCTCTTATGGAGTTACATTCAACCAGAGGAAGATGTGGTGCTGCCTGCACTGGGGGAGTCTCTCTGGAAAGCTTTGAACTGAGGAGAAACTTCCCCCTCCAGAAGGGCAGTTAGAGACACCAGGGGGAAGGCCACAGTGATGGGCACACGTCAGGAAGACCAAGCTAGTGGAACTGGAACCGAGAAAAGGCATGGTATACCATGGAAACTCGGAGCAGACCCTGAACTTTTCCCTTCCAAGGCAGGAGCGCAAGTGTGAGGTTCTGGTCTGAGGCTGGGTTCTGATGGTGGGTGGCTTCACTGAGCCTGAGCGCCAAGGCCCCCAGGCAGAGAGAGGCGAACTCCTCGCGGTACCCCCCTCTCTCACACGGGACACTAGGCACATGCGAATATACGAAACCACTCGCACGTACAAAGAAACTTAAAACGCACACTAAAAGAACCCACGCAACACCCACACCGAAGTCCTGCCACTGCCGCCTGCACTGCACTTTGTAAACACGCACTCACATCCACCGCGTGGGGCACGCACAGCCACTCACTCATCCCGGGAGCCTGGGTGCTTGTGCCCGCATTCAGGCGCTTCGGTCTGAGTGTGCACCCCGCTTCCCATCGTTCCTCCGGGAGGGGGAGGAGTGGCTGCGAGGAGTGAGAGACGAACCGGCAAGCAGAGGAGGAGGGAGGGGGAGCAGAGGGAGGGGGAACCGGCCTGAGGAGGAGGAGGAGAGACAGGAGGCGGCTCAGGCAGCGCGCGGCGGCAGCGGCGGTGGAGAGCTCGGACTGGGAGCCCAAAGCTCGGCTGGGCAGCGGGAGAGGAGGAGCCACAGGAACTGCAGCTCTCCCAGCTCCGCGGAGCCTAGAGACGTCGGCCTGGCTGGTCCGCGCCAGCCGCAGGTGGGAAGGGGCTGCAATGGGGGTGAGGGTCTTTCGGCTAGGGTCTAAGTATGAACCGCGGTGCCGTCTCCTCCCTCTGTTCCACAGATAGAGGCTGAGCATGGAGCTGTCCCCGCGCAGCCCTCCCGAGATGCTGGAGTCGGATTGCCCGTCACCTCTGGAGCTGAAGTCAGCCCCCAGCAAGAAAATGTGGATTAAGCTTCGGTCCCTGTGAGTCCCCGGGCCCGGAGTGGGGGGAAGGGATCTCAGGGAGCCTGGAAAGGGGGGAGGGGGGTGGAGGCTGGAGTCGGGCTGGTGGATTCTCTCTGGCACACATGTTGGCAGGTGAGAGCAAATAAGCTGCTCCGACACGAGTGGCCAGGCCACATGTGCAAGGCATGTGCGGAGCAAGCAGCTGGCTAGAGCGGGTTTAGGAGTTGCAAAGGTAAAGATGTGCCTGTGGACCCCCGGTGACACACGCAGCGTGGAGAAGCGGCACAGAATGTGCGGTGCAGTGTGGCAGGGCTGCAGACGGGCAGCGTTCAGGAGGTGCCAGGCTGACTCACACATATCCATGTGTGTGCCTGAGTGTCTGTGGGTCACAGAGATGTTAGTAGAATGATTGCACACAGCTGCAGATGTAGTGCTTGGGGATACTTGTGCCAACCTGTGGGTTATATATACTTCTGCTGGGATTGGTGGTTTTTGCCTCTTGTATCCTACATGGGATGGGGGTGGGGAGAGTCCCATACCTGAGCTGCTCATCTCTCTTGGGGCCTGGAACCCCACTCTGCCTGTTAATGATGGGGCACCCTCCTGGGATCTGGAGAAGTGGTGATACCTCTACCTGGGATCTGGCGGAAGAGGGTAGAGCCCCTTCCTGGGAGCTGAGTGGTGAAGAATGATGACAGGGGCAAGGTAACTGTCATAGCCTTTTTGTTGCTATAGGGTCTTCCAAAGATCTCCAAGCACATTTAGGCATCTTTTCTTATTGTTGCAGGATGAGGGCATGTTGGGAAGAATAAATGAGGAAAGGAAGCACTAGGCATCCCATACTCTATTCCCAAGGGAAGAAAGGAACTTTTCTTTCTGCTCCTCAGAGGAGAGGATCTGGTCAAATACAAGCCATGCACCATGTTTATCGCCCAGTCAGCTGCCAGTGGGTAATCTCTGCAGTCTGTTGATTCTTAAGCAGAGAACAAGGGAAGGTGCTCCTGTTCCTGAAATGACTCCCCATGGACACAGCAAAGATGCCGTAGATGTTTAATGAGGAAGTACAGGAAACATAGCCCCTACACCCAGTTCCTCCCTAGTATCCTCAAGAGTGAGCACCAAAGCTTTCCATTTCTGGGCTCTGGCAGAGAGGGAGAGAGAGAGAGAGAGATGAGGTAGGAGGTAGATAGATGCTTGTGGTTGTGTTGTTCTAAAAAATACTTCACTTGCGGCGATAAGATGATGCCTTTTTACTGGGTTGGTGGGTATGATTTATGTACTAGCTGCTTAGAGAGGCCTAAGGGAGAACTGAGGCATAGTGGTAACAAGGCTTGGAATCCAAATGTACTTTGCAGTTCACCCCCTTTGCTGCCTCCAGCCAATGGAGTTTGTGGGATCTATGAAGAGCAGCCTTGGAATGAGTTCTGGGATGAAGAAATAGAAAACTGGGTTGATTCAATTTTTTTGTTGGGAGGAGCATTGGTTGATTTTTGATAGAAAACTGATGTCTGTTAATGGTGACTAAACTGGGAAGAGGGGCAGGTAAGGAAGTGATTGAAAGGCAGAGAAGGGGCCTCAGGATTTATAAATGGGAGAATACAAGGTATCCTGGGATAACTCCTCCATAGCTTTAGTGGTCTTCATATACTTCCCCTGCCTCTATTCCAGGTAGCAGGTCCCATAAAAGAGCAGGTTTTACCATCTCCCATACCTTTATTTTTTTTAAATTATATTTTATTGTTTATACTACTACAGTTGTCTCAGTTTTTCCTCATTTGCCCCCTCCACCCTCCACACTATTGTCCATGTCCATGGGTCATGCATATGTGTTCTTTGGCTGCTCTAGTCTTTCCTGGGAGCAAAATGTTATTTCTTCCTTTGGTGCGAGAAATTCTAAATGGAGAGAGAAGAGGATCCCCAGAGGAGGCACCGAAACCTGGGAGCAGAGGCAGCTGCGCCTATAATATGTTAGTTGACATGTCCTTACAGGAAGTGATAGTGAACAGGGATCACTAATCATACTGATTAGATTAATCTGGTCTCTACTCACTTTAGTAATTTGTACCTTAAAAGTGCTACCTGCGTGCAGTAACTTAACCAGAAAAGTACCATCTCCTCATTATTAATCACCAAGATAGATCCCAAATCTCACTTTCTCAAAGCAGAGAAAGACCTTTGTATCAAGGGAGATCTCAAGCTGATGGCTTACTGGATTTGGCCCTGTTTGAATATTGGGAGGCTTTGGCAATCAGATGAAGGGAAATAAAAGGAGTTAGGCCTTTTGCTGGGCAGAAGAGAGAAACTCAGGATCAATTAGTATCTGAAGGAGGTGAACAGAAAAGGCATTCTCTCTTTCAAATGGAAATAGAACATTCCTCCTCCAAACCCCAATCACCACCTGTTCCCAAATGGGCTTGAGTGGGAAGGGGTTGTTTAGGCTGGAAATGGGGGGAGGGTGAATATAATTATCTCAGGACTGAGTACTGAACAGAAATGAAGGCAGATGGAATATATATATAAATGAAATACATAAATATATATATTTATATGTATATAAAAGCCTTGATTCCCCTCTTTAACACCCCCACACCCCATACTCTTCATTTCTAATCTAGGACATGCAGACTCTCTTCAGAGAGGCCAGGCCTGGTGTTTTTGCCTCTGATTAAAAAACCATATAATATAATTGTACAGGGCAGTTTCCTTTTGAGAAGGGTATTCAGGAATTCTGTTTCTTACACTAGCACTCTGCCAAAGATAAATTCAGGAGCATATGAGCTGGAGAGTCTCTAACTGTAGGATTTCACCTCCACCTAGCAGGAAAATTTTCCAAACTAAGCAGACTCAAGCTGAGATAGGAGAGAGGCTGGGACAGGCAGTCTGGACATGGTGGGTTGACCAGGATGACTTTCATCGCCTTTCACATTAGACGAAGGATTTCACTTGCCCATCTTCACTTCTCTGAGACCAGAAAGCTTTCAGGAGTGTGGGGGAGGGTCGTTAGGAATAGAAGGAGTTTCCCATGTCTTTTGGGAATCAAGAAAAACTGTGAGCAGAGATTGGTTTGCTATCCTTAACTCATTTGTTTATTCAATAACTATTAATTGTCTCCTGTGGGCCACGTGATATGCAGGATGCTGGGGATATAGTGCTGGACAAGATGAACACAGTCCCTGCTCCTAATGAGCTTTTAATTTGGTTCAATTCCATCAAGTGGAGGAAGTGCCCTGGTCCTCATTTTACTACACACTCCCAAGTGGTAAAATTCTATCATCTACCACTCTGGTTTCTGCTTAATCTTCTCCTTTGGAGGTTACACACACAAAAAAAAAACATGTGTGTATGTGTACATATGCTTGTACTGTCCTGGAAATGAGAGGGAAAAAATTCTCTCTCTTTTCCAGGATAGTACAAGCATCACTAGCATCACTCTCTTTTCTTTGCTTGTGTATCCTGCAATTTTACAGACAGAACTTTCCTCTTCCTTTGGAATAGTGCAGACAAAAATCCCTTTCCTTTCTCCTTTCTTCACATGGTACACACTCAGGACTTTCAAGGTCTATGCTCAATGTCCTAAGCTGTGGTTCAAGGTCATTACAGCTGAGCTGGAGCAAGGATCAGTTGGGAATTGTTTTTGCCTATCTTTGTTTTGTCAGAGTCTAGTGTGGTAACTAAAACATAATAGGCACTCAATAAATAAAAGAGTGAACAAATGAATTAATGATTATATTTGTATATGTCATGGAGCTCTGTTTTGTCTCTGATTCTGTGGTGCATGTGTTCCTGCATGCAGAGGCGGGAATAGGAAATGGGGGTGGAAGGAAGGGAGACGTTGTTGTTGTTTTTGAGAAGGTGATGTTTACTAGGTGTGGGGTTTGAGTACCTGGAACTGAGCCCGGGACTGAAGGAGTTACAGAGAGGATACATAAACGACATTATCTGGCTGTATGAACGAGATTTATCAGAATGATTGTGAATGCCTGACATGTATACATATGTGTTTGGGGAAAGGTTGATGTACATGCCAGGGACAGTGTGTGGAGTCAGAGCTCTATGACGATGTCTCTTTGTTTTTGTGTTTATGACTGGCAGGCTGATAATAAATGTGTGGGGAAGGTATGTTGAATTCGTGTGTGCTGAATATCCGAAATTGTTCTATCTATGAATGAGATGTATGAGTGTATGCAAGTGCGTGTTAGGTAATGGGATAATATGTATGTGTGATCTCGTGTATGTGTTTGTGACACTCACATTTTTTAACAGTTTTGGGAGATCAAATGGGTAGGAGGAGGAAGCTGAGGGACTGGACTGGGTGTCTCACCGATTTATCCCACCATTTGTCTTTATTTTGTGTATTCCCATGAGTGATCTACTGTGGCTATTACCAGTTTTGGAAACCGTGCCGCTGTCCTTTCTCTGCATATGGCTGTGAAGCTGCTGTGAAGATTGCAGAGCTCCTTGGACCTCGGGAGAAAAAGGAGCATCATTTCTCCTAGGCCTTGGCGGGGATAATTTTTAGTGTCTTCATTCCCTGATCGGCCCTTCCTTTTTTATTTCTAATCATAGCAAAAAGTCTCTCTCCTCCTTGGGTTTATATGCCCCTCTCCTATAAGATGGCTTCCATCTCTCTATTTCCCCCATCAGCTTTGTCTTGAATGAGGCATCCTGGATGGTAGAGAGTGGAAAATTTCTGCAGTAAGCTGAGAGGAGGTTCAATAATAGGGAAAATCAAATTGAGACCAAAGAAAGAACTCCACGAACTTCTGGTCAGAATAGGTGGCTGGAGGGAAGCGGAGAGGCCTAGTGGTGGTCATAGAAGATCATTTTGAATATTGAGAGACTTGAGTCAGAATTCATGTTTCCACACTGCATGATCTTGAAGTCACACAGCCTCTCTGAATCTCAGTTCTTTATTTGCTATCATCCATATGAAAGTGGCTTTTAAATGATATTGTCTGAGTTCTTTGAGCGTGGGAGAGTGCTTTGCTAAGAAGAAGGGGAATAGGAATGAAAGGGTGACCGTTGGCTTCAATAGGGAAAAAATAAAGATTCAAGAGGCAGGGATATGAATTACTTAGTAGGTTTGAGTCCTGGTGTCTGGGACATGATTCGGAAGAGTCTTGTTGATGAATGGCTGGTTGTCTGGAGCCAGTGAGGCAGATGTCTGAGCTTAGAGGATAGAAGGCTGAGTGGGGCTGGAGAAAGGCTGTCCTAGAAAGAGTGTGGGCCACTGAGGTCGAAAGAAAGAGTGTCTGACTTCTTACCATCTCTTTTCCCAGTGGAAAAACTAGAAGTGGATGGAGCAATTGCAGGTGTAAGACATGGTAGGTGTGGGAAGCCCAGGGACTGCGACCGGTGAGTTCCCTGAGCACTGGAGGAGTTGCCCTCTGGCATTTACCCTCAGTCGCTAGGCCTGGGTATGATAGGACTGGGTATGCCACATTGTATTTTAGAGAATCTCTAAGGTCACTTACAACCCAACATCACTCTGCCTGCTCAGGAGCCCCAGGAGGCTGGTTGGAAAAACTGAGAGGAGACCCGACATTTGAGGTTGCATTTATCACCTTTGCCAGGGGCGAAGTAGGTTGGGGATGCTATGGGACTGGAAGGCCGGGTGAGAGTCAGTAGAAGAGAAGCCTGCATGTCTCTAGATCCTTTCTACCTGCCCGCTGCTCAGGGAGTTCCTGAAGTCAATGAAATGAGTGGTTTTCTTCCATCTTTCCCTCTCTTTTAGGCCACTCATCAGTCTGTGATGGAGGAGCCAAGAAGCCTTTCCTCTCTTGAGTCTTTAAAGGAATCATCAAGGATTTGTTTCCACCTTCTCTCCCTCTGTTTTCATTCTCTTCGATTCTTCCTGCATCCTTTCCTCTGTCTATTCCCTGCTTTGTTCACATCTTAATCTGGTCCCTCTTTCTCTGCTAGGCTCCATTTTGCTCCCTCTCTGGTCTCAACTTTCTATTTTCCTATACCCTAAGACATAGCCTCTCTTACTCTCAGCATTTGTGCTCCTGCTCCTCCCTCACCTTGGCTAGGACTCAGAAAACCCCTGGGGCTCCCCTCTCACCAGGTGGTGTTGTGGTGATGGTGCAGGGTAAGTTTGCTGCAGGCCACCTTAGGAGTCCAGCCTCAACCCCTGTCTTCTGCAAATCCTTTCTTTTGCCTTCTCAGTGACCTCCCTCCCAGCGCCTCTGGGGAAGAAGCCAAATAATTGCCTTTGGATCTCAGGGGGCTGATTTTTCTCAGGTACCAAAGTTGAGCTATTTTCCAACTTTCTTCAGGACAGCAGCAGAGAAAGAAGGACAAAACCAGGGTAGCAGGTGGGGTGCAGGTGAGACAGCTGGGAGACTGGAAGTTGTTAGATAATGAGATTGTTCCCTGAGGGAGGAAAATTTAATAGTCTGAGAGAAGTGGGAGAGAATCCTGGGAATACCGAGTGGGCAAAGATCAGAACTGAGGGGGAAGAAAGGCTACTGAGGAGGGAAAAGGAGAAAATCCAGATGTTACCCATTTGTTATAGGAAGGTGCCTAATGCCAGTGCTCTTGCCCCTCTATCTCTAACAGCAACACGCCCCCCCCGCCCTCCCCCCTGCATGTCCAGTCCTGCAGCTGCTCCTCTCCCCTCAGCTCCTGCTGCATCTATGGAGCTTTATCCCTGTCTGGGAAGAAAACACCAGGTTAGCCTTCTACTTTGGCATTACAGCCTGGGAGAAATCTACTGAGGGAGAGATAATGAGGTTTTGGTGGAGAAGCAAGCTTGGTGGGCAAAGGGCCAGGGCATATGCAGGGGGGGTATAGGTTGGGAGAAGAGCTAGAAAGGGTGGGGGGCTTCAGGTGGTGCTGTTGGGTAACATCCAGTCTCCCAGGTCAGTTGGTTCTGCAGCTGCAATGAAATGTTAGATTTGCAAATAATTATGGTGGCTGCAGTGGGATGATTAGGCTGCCAGCTGGTGTTGGCACCATTTAGGTTGGGAAAGGAGCTTGGCTTCCAGGGGGCTTAGTGATTCTCTGACAGGCAGGACCTGGGGGCTAGAGAAGCTTCTCCTTTCATTCCTATTCCTTGTCTTCCTTGCTCCTCTTTTTAATCAACTCTTGTGTATCTAACCTGGCACCATTTCCCTAGTTCTTTCTTCTGTGCCCACCCTGTTTGGAAACTTACTGAGGTCTGGACAGAGTGAACACATATGCCAATGTGTTGTCAAGCTTCCTAAACCCAGAGAGTTTCTCTGTCAAGCAGTCGCTTTAGAAATTCCAATCTGAAAGAAATAAGTCAAATCATACCAGACTCACCTCCCCAAACTTCTTTGTCCTGCCTGTTCTCTTCCTTTCTGTTTTTCTTTGAAATGACAAGAAAACTTGCTGTTGTTTTGACTGCAGCAAGATGGATTAAGTATAGATCTCCAAGAGAACTTCCTGGAAAGTTCATGGAGGTAAGAATGTGACTTTTCTATGATAAAGAAGAAAGCCACTGTCCTTTAAGAATCAGGTTATAGGTGAGTTGGGGGAAGTATTGATGAACTTGAACCCAGGATGAATCAAGACCCAGGCATCCTACTTTTCTAGTGTCTCCAACCCAGACACTGTGACAGAGGAGGAAACTGATGCCCAGAGATAGTTGGTAAGGTGAGGGGCAGGGCTGGGATCAGACCCAAATGCTACTGATGCACAGTTTAGTGCTGTTCCTACCACACCTGCAGTCAGTCCCTTGCCAAGTTTCCAACTCACTTTTCCATCCCAGGCTGCCTTAAACATCTGTTAGGTCCCTGGAAGCTGGGCATCTGCTGGCAACGTCTGTTGGGATGTGGTCTGGAGGGCTGGTGGGGTGGTTCTGTAGAGGTTGTTAATGAGCAGAATTAAATAGTGCAGGAAGGGAGAAGAGGGATGGATAACTGAACCAGAGAAAGAGTTCGTTTGGACTGAGTCCTGGGAGCCTCCTCTCTGACTTGCTTTCCTCTGATTTTCTTGCCCACCCCACCCAGTTCCTCCCACTCTCAAGGGCTGAAGCTTGAGGGAGAAGAGATTCATTGGTGTGCTGGTCTGGAAGCTGGGATATTGGATCCTTATTGGTCTGGACCAAGGCTCAAGCTGCTTAGATTGCCCCCTTCCTCATCTGACCTGAGCTATGCTGGGCTGTTGCTAGGAACACCTGTTAGAAAGGGCTGCCGGTCAGGAGGCAGAGGGGTCCTGCCCTTCAGACACAGGCAGAGGGTGAGCTGACTCTTTTCTCTCTTCTTCAGTGTTCCTCAGACTCTCTTCTATAGCACCTCTCAAATTTCCCTTCCTTCCCTCCATGACCCTTAGTAACTCCTGCTCCTCTCCCTCATCTCCCTCCACTCACCTGATTTCTGTCCTTCCCCCACTAATCCCCAGTCTTCTGTAGGCTCTACCCCATTCTCCTCCCACCCTCCCTCCACCCAGCTCCTCAGGCCAGTGCCTAGAGACTGCTGCCATGTCAACCTGATGCCTGCCACCTCCCAGGATGGCACCCCAGCTCTGCCACTAGGGGGCTATTTTTATTTCTGGAGCCACCCCCGCCAATGTGCCCAGCCAGCTGCAAGAATTGGAGCTGCTTATATAGCAACGGGAAGCCAGGGGAGTGAGGGGAGAACCAGTGCTTGGATAAGGTAGAGATCTGGTAGTTCTTGGCTTCTGGAGCTCCATGCTCTGCATATTCCCCAGTTTCTGCTTCCACTGTCTCCTGGCCCCTGTGGCATAAGGAGACAGGGTGAAGTCCCAGACATCTGGAGTGGTGGTAGCAGGGCTTTTTCACATCAGGGGTTCTTGGTAAAGGAGTGAGCCTAGGAGACTTTGTTCGTGGAGGACTCAATAAACATTTGCCGAACTAGCTAAATAAAAGATTGGACTAAATAACCTTTTGTATTCATGCATCACTTTATAGTTCCCAATGTGCTCTTGTATGAGCTCATTTGATCCTTATGAGAATTCTGTGAAGCATGTATTATTTACCCATTTTACAGAGCAGGAAGCTGGAGCTCCAAGTGTCTTGCTCAAGGTCACACATAGTGGTAAAGTCTAGGCAAGAGGCTCCTGGTTTTAATTCATGTCCTCTTTCTATTGGATTCAGATAATTTCCTTGGTTCTTTCAATTTCTGAGGTTTTGGAGCCTTTAGATCAGCCAGTTAACCCCTCCCCTATAACTGCCACCCCCACCCAACCCCCGTCTCTCTCCGTCTTCCCCAGCCCTCACCGACACCCCTCTTGTCTGATCAAAAGCAGTGCCTCCTATCCTTTGTTCGTCCCATCCCAAGTCCTATCCTCCAGTGCAAGTGGGGAAAGCTGGGGATGGGCCAGGAGGGAGGCTTTATCACTGGGCTCCTTGCTATTTTACAAATACATTTAAAGACTAAACAAAAATCCATTTTTGTTGGAGTCATCACATCTATGCCCTTCCTACCACCTTGGGGACAGTCTCCTTAGCTTGGACAGAGGTGGAGTGCGGTATGTATGTATATGTGTGGGTGAGTGGATATGTATGAAAGTGTGTGTGTGTGTGTGTGTGTGTGTGTGTGTGTGTGTGTTTGCCAGAAAGAGATGGTAGTTTACTGATATCCTTATCAGGAACAATTAATAATAATAATAATAATAATAAACAGTAATAATAGGCTGGGATGAGTGAGGCAGATGGTAAACAGTCATTTGTCCAACCAGCTTTGGTTCTACTGGGCAAGAGAGTAGAGGGATGGATATCGCCTCCAAAGCTTTGCTAGACTAAAAAATGTCTACCTTTTAGTAGGAGGGTTGAGGTTAGTGCCTACACTGGAGTGAAGGCCTGCAGTCAGGGGAGGGAGGGGAGCTGGCTTGGCTTGGTGTTTGTTACTGCACCAGGTGGTGTGCAGCTGCCCCCATTCCCACCTCCATCCCTATCCCTCTAAGCAAGCATGTCCACGGAACAGGCCAAATGACTTGTCTCTCATTTCCTCGGTGGCATTTCTGGGTCTCTGACTCTGGGTCTAGTCCTTTCCTTCCAAAAACACTAACCAGCGTGTGTGTGTGTTGAGGGGCACAGAGAGAATGAGATGGATACAGAGGGTGTGGGTTTCATTTTTTCCAAACTCTGAAGCAGCCCCACCTCATAGCCACCAGGAGTTCACTAGAAAACAACTTGTAGATATCTAACCTCTATGTCTCTCCTTGAGGTTGAAGCCCACTTTCACTTGTCCCAGTACTCAGTGGGGCTGAGGAACAGCAGGTTCCCAAACTTCATTTGTTTATAATCCTTCAAGGCTTTGGCACAGTGAGAAGGTATTTTAATTTCTCCCTGCTTTTGGGAGGTGTGGGGGGAAGACTTCCTGTCATAAAATCCTAGCTCTTGGCCTGTTCTCTTTTCCTTTTTTCCTGTAATACTCACCCCAACTAGTTCCCTCTCTTCATTTCCATGTTACCCTAGCCCTAGACCCTAGATTAAGGAAGGAAATTGTAGTAGCGCAGAACTCTCATCGCCGACTGTGCTGGGATTCACCTCCAGCTCTCACCCTTAGCCCCGCCCAGCCCCTCAGTTGACCAATCACAGCCCCAATATACTTGTGTGTGACGTCATCTCTTAGCCAATCCAGAGGCGGGCTGGGGCTGTGTGCGCACATCCACTTCGCCCTGCAGAGGCCAGGTTCTCTTCCTTAACCTGAGCAAGAGCTAAGTCTGGAGGCAGAAGAGCGGGCGGTTCTCAGGTCTCTCATTGGCCATCCGGTCACTTCTCTTCTCCCTCTCCAGTTAATTCAGAATTATCCCCAAGTCTCTGTTTTACAGATGAGAAAACTGGGACTCGAAGTGTTAATGTAACTTGCCCAATCTCTTGGTTTCTGTGAGCAAGTCGCCCTGATTTTCCTTCACTGCGTGGGGGTGAAGGTAGGGGATGGGAGCTTCCCTCCTGGTTGAAAGAGTCACTGGGTAAGGATCCGCTGATCCCCAGCTTCAACAAGCCCCTCCCCTGCAATTTCTAATTCTCTCCCTGTCTTGCTTCTATTTTTTTTTCAGGTGGGTTAAAGCTCAATTTGAAGAAGGGCCAGAGAAAAAGACCCTGGGAGGGAGCAGAACCTTGACCCCTCTGGTGGGCTTTTGCAGGGTCTCTTCCCCTCCCACAACAGACTTTCTCATTAGGACAGATTCAAGATGGCTCCCTGTCCCTGCACCCTTAAGCCTCCTAATAACCCCTTCTCCTTAAAGAGGAGCCCCACCTCCTCAGAGCAGGGAGGGGACTGGCCTGTGCTATTTCTGTCCTTTCTGGGATTCTTCTGAGAACAGATTCTTGTTTTCAGTCTGATTCAGATGTGAAACTTTTCCCTTGGCCTCTCACCCAGTTGCTGCGGGCTAGGTCTCTTCCTCATCACTCCCTTCTTCTTCCGGCCAGGCTCCTCCTGTTCTCCTCCCCAAAGTTCTCTCTGGTGGGTCACTCAATTCTGCTGAGACCCAGATGAGTGAGTCAGGGACCCAAGAGGGATTCATTCTTGTCTGGCGCCCTGAGGCCCTGGGGGCAGCATATTGATGCTCGGAAGTAGGAAACGTGGATTCCCATGGCAAACCCTGTTCCTGTGCAGAGGAGCCACCTCCAGGGCCCCATCCTCCGGTAGGCACCAGGGATGGGGAAGGGAGAGGGAAAGAGGATGACAGGTGTGTCCACCAGTTGTGATTTGGTGGAGCGGAGGGATCATGACCTGATATTCCCCACATCTTATGGTCAAGTGTGTGTGTGCTTCTCCACCTTAACCTTCCATCTTGCCCTTCACTTTATTCTCTTTCTTATCCATCTCCCTTTTCTTTTTATTACCTCTTCTTGATGACGATAGGTGATGTAGCAGAGTTTCTCCCCTTTCTCTCCTTCCTGACCCCCAGGATCCTTAAGATCTCACATTCCTCTGAAATCTCATCTGGTCTTAAGAATCTAAAAGGGAAATAGGATTCTTCTCACAACTCTCAGCTCCTTGGCTTAAGGCTGCCCTGTGCTGAGCCCCCTACTTGCAGTGATCTTTTTCACTACAAGTGGAAGTGTGGGTTCTAGAAGTAGTGGCAGGGGTATTTGGAAATGGCTAGATCATCAGCCATATGGTAATTAAAAAAAACCCCAAAACAAAAAGCTGGTGGGGACTGAGGAAGCTGAGCTCTTTCTAGGGTGTTGGGATTATTACTGCCTGGAACCTTCTCTTCTAGCTGGCTGCCCAGAGCTGGAAGTCACAGGGGCTTTCCAAGGTCAAGATCTGAGGCTTTGCCCATGGGTCTGAGACTGAAGTTAATGGAGAAAGAAGTGATTGATGGTGGTGAAACAGGGCTAGGAGTGGATGTGGAAGAAGCTGAGGGAGCAGCTTCCAGTTTTCCTTGTCCTGTTTTGCAGGTTAAGGGACCATTCTCTGCCTGACTTTCTGAAGATCTAGTCAGAGGGATTGGATTAAAACTGATGTGGGAATAGGGAGTAGGATTTCCTGCAGAAGGATGTTGAGGTGAGAACTTTGGGTGCGGTCAGGGGAGATCTTAATTCTGAAGATTTTAGAATCAGAGGGGCTCCTGCTAGACCAGGAAGTGCCGTGTGGGGATATATCACTTCAGGAAGGTGAAGCTCAGCACTTGGATCATTCCAGCTGCCTGAGGCCAGGTTCCCTTTCTTGGACTCCCCATTTGTCAATCTCAATAAAAAATAAATATATTCTTTAATCTTTCTTTCCCTCTCTCCGTGTGGTGTCTGGATTGTGTTGGGTTCAGATTTCAACAGGAGCTATTGAAGAGCTCCTGGACAAGATCTAGAGGTGGAGGCAGGAGGAACTTGGAGGCAGTGTTGTGTTGAAAGTCAGCCCACAGTCTCATTCTTCTCCCTGGGCTCTCCATTAGAGAAAAACTCTGGCTCAGAGTTCTCAATTGTGAGCTTTGGCAGATAGCTCCTCAACTAATTAACCTGTTTTCTTTCCCATTTATTTATTTAATGAATATTTACTGAGCACATATTGTGTGCTCTGCACACAGCAACCAGGATAAACCAGTCATTGTCAGTGCCATCAAGACACTCACAGTCTACGATGCATCGATGGACACCGACACTTCATGATGGGTGGATGACTGAGATTGAAGAAGCTGTGATGAATTGCAACCTGCCTTTCTCCCAGCTAATTACATGACTGAGCTCCCTCTGCCCAACACGTTTGGAGTTTGGGGCACAGTTAAAGCTCCAATAGTGAGTTGTAGGCTTGCTGACCTGGCTGACATTGACAAGTTGTGTGACCTTGAACAAGTCACTCCACCTCCCTCATCAGGTGATTGTGAAGCTCCAGTGAGGTTTGCAGTTTTAAAGGAGAAATCAGGACCATTTTCATTTCCCCGTTTCCTCTGTTAGGGGACTTCCTAATTACCAGTCTCCATCCAGGCTAGACTCACTCTTCTGGACTTGGGATAGAGAAGGCAGGTGCTGCTGGATTTGAAGGGAGTGAGCTATGAGCTGAGTAGGGCCAGCATGATGCTGGTCAATTAATTCCAATTCAGATCGCATTTATACAGACCCATTGTATGTGCCAGGCCTTTTGCATATATTATTTCACTGAATCCTCTTATTAACAGCTCTTCACAGGTGGTTTTTTATCATTCTTTCTATTTTACAGATGAAGGAATTGAGGCTCTAGAAAGGACTCAAATAGTAATATGCATGAGAATCATCTGGGGTGTTTGTTAAATGCAGATCTCTGGACAATTACCTCAGATATTCTGGTCTGTAAGTGTGTAGTGAGACCTAGAATCTAAAATTTTCACAAGTATCCCAGGTGATGCTGATGCCAGTAGTCTATAGGCCACATTTTGGTAGATACTGATTAATAATTAGTGACTTGATTAATAATTAGTGACTTGTCTTGACTAGTGTGGCTCAGTGGGTTGGGCATCGTCCCCTCAAACCAAAAGGTTGCTCGTTTAATTCCCCGTCAGGGCACCTGCCTGGGTTGCAGACCTGGATCCCCGGTGGGAGGTGTGTGAGAGGCAACCAATAGATGTTTCTCTCCCTCTCTCTTCCTTCCCCTCTCTCTAAAAATAAATAAATAAATAAAATCTTAAAAAAAGAGAGAATTAGTAACTTGCTCAAGGGCTCAGAGCCAGGAAGTGATAGATTTGAATCCAAAATTGCTTCCTCCCAGACCTGGAGCCTTGGTTTGTGCTTTGGAAGTAGGGATAGCAATTCCTTCCTGCCCCGCTCCCTCCTCCCAGGCCCATTGTGAGAATAAAATGAGATAATGTAGGAGAAGCACTTTAAAAATGTAGAGCTGGCAGCATTGTTAGTGATTATGCGAATACATGCAAATGAGCACCCGTGGGCTCGACTGTTCACTTAGAGAGCTGGGATGTGTGTTTCAAGAGGTTGGTTGAGGAAAAAACTTTGATACAGGGCACTGACCCCTAGAATCAGAGTTTTTGGTTGCAAAAAGGGCTGATCAAAGGGGAAGATTAGGGTGAGTACAGGAATCTGGGAGTAGGTGGGACAAAACACCTTTCTTCCTAGGTTATGTGTCTCTGGATTTGATGGCCCCTGGCTGCAGGGACTGACCAGGAGAGGGAAGCCTGGCTTGAGCCTGGGCCCCAAAAGCAGAGTGCACCTCTTTGTTCTGCGAGGACTGGTGTGGCACTGTGGGAGATGCTGGCTCAGACCCTCCTTTCTAGCTCATTGGCTGGAAAGTCTTTTCTGCTGCCTAGCCTCTATTCTCCCTATCTACCTACGGGAGCCTCAGCTAGTTCTGAGCTTTACTGATCCCACTGTCTGCACATGGAGCGGGTGCAGCAGGAAGGCTGGAAGTGGGGTTTGAAGACAGCCCACTGAGGAGGCTGTAGTGCTGCCCTCCTATTTCCGCCCTTTCCCTTCTGCCCCACGTGCATTCAGACATGTGTTCGGCCAGGACTGCTGGTCCCTGAGGTGAGAGTTGGCCTGTGATGCTTCCTGGAGATGGCTATTTTGGGTACCCCTATTCCAAAGCTGCTGAGACCCTGGGATTCTAGAGCTGCTTCTGTTCAGGAATGCCATTGTTCCCCCCCCCCCCCCCCACCTCCTGGCATCCCTGGGAACCGATGCTAATTTCAGCCTCTGG
>PVIA01009115.1:0-64284 GCA_004024845.1 Tonatia bakeri | reverse complement strand
CTTTTTCTGAGATACAGTACCCCAGACTGGGCAGAGGGGGAAGGAAGGACTGTGCGTTTGTGGGTGTTCTAAGGACTTTGGGATCTCAGTGAAGACATTAAGTCATTACTCTTAAGTTTGTATAACTCTTTAAATAAATAATTCTTTCCTTTTCACCAATCTCTGGCATCGAGAGATATCTTTCCCTGATGGTGGACAAGGCGAGCCTAGCACGGGGTGGGGGACCCCCAGAACACAAGGGTGGGTACATATGTTAATAGTAGATCATTTGTACCGCCCCACCCCAGGTTTGTTGTGTATCAAATCCACCAGTGACTAGAGCAAGGGGGAAAACAACCCAAAATGGAGGCAAATTTAGTCAATTTCCACAGCCTTAGTTGTCCTTGGGCTGAGGGTATTGTCAAGATCAAGGTCTCTGGGAAGCTTGGAACTCTCCCTGCCCTTGAACAGAAAGTCGCTTCAGGAAATGCTTTTGTTGTCTACTTAGACCTTCACAGGCAGACCCCGGAGTCAGCACGACCCCCCTCCACAGCCCCACTCTGCGTCGAAATGTTTGGGGACCTGGGTCTCTGCCCTGGGTCCTCCACTGTGTCACTGACAGTTGTAGCAGAAATATTGCAAGGTTAACAAAAAAACACATAGTTTAAAAATGTTCATATATATTATTCATATTATAATATAATATATATTATAATTGATCCACAGATATACATTTAGAATTCATAATTATTTAAATCATGTCTCAAGATGACCATTTATTGCATTTAAAAATGTTACAGGTTACCCTAAATAGATGTCACTTTGACATAAACTTCCCGACTTTCTAAATCTTGCTTCCATAACACTCGAGGCGAGAAATTTCATCTAAATATTATTGAATTCCAGCATGACATTAGCATGCAGAGATATTTACAATAACAGAGCCATTACAACTCAATCAAAAGCTGATTTCAGCCAGAATTATGCAGAATTAAATCTTGCAGGATTCAAATTATTAAAAATCAGAGACTCAATAAAGTGCGGTCTGGAAGTCCCATTTATCAAGGGAGTCACAGCGCCTCAACAGTTATAGTGACTTTTTCATATATATTCTGTAAGAATTTGCATGCATTTTAAAAGATCAGAGTTTAATTCTTGTGGAATTCAAGTAACTACGCTGTATTTACAATGCAGAGGAAGCCAGCTCTGACCCTTTTCTCTGCATTTCCTTTCCCTGCATTTCCTTTCCACACCTCACGTTTTCAGTGCATTGGTTTCTATTTCTTATTCCCACTGTTTAGAGAGGTCCACAGTGAGACCACAGCACAGAGGCAAGAGCGGACTCCAACAAAGGCCAAATCAGAGTAGCCACGGAGACAGAGAGAGAAAAGCCCAGACCATTTATAGAGCTTGTTAAGCAACTAACATCCTAGAAACGCCCCTCATTTGCTGTTCGATCATACCGAGATTTTTAAACATATATTTATAATTTACTACCAGGATCCCTTTCCAGAACATTTCATCTAAATAGAAAAGTAGTTGACTCCTAAAAAGAGACAGGTAGCCCTGGCTGGTGCGGTTCAGTTGGTTGGAGAGTCGTCTGCACCAAAATGTTAGGGGTTCAATACCTGGTCAGGGTGCATGTGGAAGGCAGCTGATTAATATTTCTCTCTCCCTTCCTCTCTCTCTAAAATCAATTAACATCTTTTAAAATTGTTTAAACATAAATAAAGACAGACACGGAAGAGAAGAGAAATGGGAGGTGAATGGACAGAAAAGAAAAAGAAACTACCAGGTAGAAATAGAGAACTTTTATGTAAGGATGAATCTCGTCATCCAGGAGTCCAATTCTCTTGACAAAGAGCATTTACCTAACATTTATTCTGTTCCCAATTCAGAGAAGAAAGAGGCATAGTTACTGTCCTCCAGCCCCCTTACAACCTCTCTGAGGTGACTGAGATACTAGTAGACATTGACAATCGAGGGTTAACCGTGGCCACAGAGATATAGATAAACATTCATATAAGTCAGGAACGCAGTTGTCTGCAGTGTGTCAAAATAGAAACCGAGTCTGTCCACAGGCTGTGCAGGACTAAGCCGGTGACTCAATACTGCCACAAAGAATTCAACCATCTTCCTTCCATCCACTAGGTCATTCTTAGTGTGTGGATTTCTGTTTTTATGAGTATTGTCTCTTGCCTGCAAGAGGGCTGCCTGACCTCCAGATTTCCCATCTGCATTCCATGCCAGAAGAAAGGAGAATGGTAGAAGTCAAAAAAGGACATCCTGCCAGAGGATCCCTACATGGCCACTCTTAGTTGCAAGAGGGTCTGAGGAAGTGAGTTTTTAATAAATAGAAACAGAAAACGGGGACCATCTCCACTCATCCATAGGAACACAGAGGGAGAGGGTCTAATATGCTGAAAGGTCAAAGGATCAAGCAGGTTTCTGAACACAGATGCTATGGGAGAAGGGACCCTTGCCCAGCACAGTTAGAAAGGGTTTTAAGTGAGATAGAGACAGGACCAAGTAAGCCTTTTTAAAAACGTGGTGGGAGCTAGCATTTGCTGAGCCCTTACCACGTGCCAGGCACTGCAGACCTGATCACAACCACCTCACCATGACCTTTTCTGATGAA
The DNA here is from genome assembly GCA_004024845.1 of Tonatia bakeri. Lineage (NCBI taxonomy): Eukaryota > Metazoa > Chordata > Mammalia > Chiroptera > Phyllostomidae > Tonatia > Tonatia bakeri. The sequence continues at coordinate 61,667 of PVIA01009115.1, read as the reverse complement.
GGGACTAATGCCTGGAAAAGTCGTGTGACTTGTCCAAGGTCATACAACCAATATCCAGACTCTTTAACCTTGACCTCACCTCCTGACCATCCTGACCTGAGTGTGGAGGCTAGATTAGAGGGATAGAAACCTGTGGGGGAAAGACAAGAGGTGGGTCCTCCTCTCCACCCATGAATGGCTGCTTAGCATCAGGGACCACAGCCCTGGTACAAAACCAGGTGAAATAGGGACCTCGTGTTGGTGGAGGAGACAGATATATTAAAACCACATTCATACCATAAGGTAGAAAAGAATGGGTTATGAAGGGCCTGGGGAGGGGCCCCCCATGATCCCCAACAAAGAACAGCTCATTCTGGCCAAGTTTGGGCTGGATTCCACTGCCCAATGCAGGCATCTGCATCTTGATCCCACACGAGACTGGTCCAGCAACACCCCTTCTGACCTTTAGAGCTGACATCCCCCAGGCCTCCCTAAAAGTGGCCAATGAATTGGTGAAAACGGCAATCCTTCTCAGGGAGAGGATGTTAGCGTCTCAGGCGGAACTCAGTATTCAACAATTACAATGTCTGTTCTAGCCTTCTGTCACCCAGGTTCTCGGGAGAAAACAATGTGACCTTTTCTCTGGGGGTCCTGGGAACATCTCCCTCTTGGTAGTTTCAGTTATAAAACAAAAACCTTTTATCCAGGCTTTACGTCTGTGCTAGGGAAGGAACCCCCTGCTTTAGACACGCAGCCTCAGCAGATGCGCCAGCCCTGATGCAATTTTATAGGGGGGGCGTTAGTAACAATTTCAGGTAATTCCTGGTACTTCTGACCTCAGTTCCTCTTCTGCCATTTCAAGCATGTACGTGGTACTCCTCTAGCCCTGGATTTCTGGGGCCGGGGTTCCTCACTTTTCGGAGAAAAGGCACCTGTGCCCGTGCCGGTCCCTGGGCATGTCTCATCTGCTCTGCCGAGGGCTGTCCAGACTTGGTGATGAGATGGATTTGGACTTGTGTCTCAGACTTAGTGATATGATGGGTTTGTGTCTTGGACTTGGTGATAAGATGGACTGCCAGGTTGATTCTGAACCAAGGATGTCTCCAACGGGACAGAAGTGATGAACTCAGTGGTGCTTCTTACATATCAGTCAGCCAGCTCTGGACAGAGAATCACGCAGCTTCACTGTTCACGGCAGCTACAGGAAGGGTATAGGGGAAGAAAGGATCTAGGGGTGACCACACCAGCATCAGAGATGCCAGTCCATGATGCCAATGAGGAAACAAAGCCATGGCCGAGGGCTGGCCGCTCCAGAACTTGGAGCATACAGAAGCAGTCTTAGCACCTCTGTTTGCATCTTCAGGTCGCTGGCAGTCCAGAATCAGGACATATTTCTCTCTTCTCTTAAACCACTGAGAATCTTAGAGCCCCTTTTAGATCTTTCCTTACCGACCTTATAGAAAGAGATGTTGGAAAAACTGCACTTGCAAAAGCATTGCTGTCCTGTGAATATCCTCTTCATCTCCTGCTAGTGGGGTACGCCCCCACCCCGCTGCTGATCTGAGGGCTGGACCCGTGGTCCACTCTGGACATCAGCAGACATGTGTTGAGCAGAGGCCTCTAATGTGCTCCTGTAGTCAGCACTGGAATCATGCCCTTTTCCAGAACATGCCCAGGGTCACTGGTCCAGGGAAGATAACAGACATGAGACTCAGACCCGAACACACCGGAAGCCTAGAGCTAGACCCAGCCTCCCCACAACCTGGTGAAGGTTGTTCTGTCCTGGTGTTCTTTCCCCCACCCCCAAACCCTACAGCCCATGAGTACAACAAAACAAACCCTCGAGGCCACCAGCCTCTACGTGTGGGGCGGTTTGTTATACAGCCTGTGGTGAAACAGCTAACACAGAAATTATTGCCCCTGCCTTTACAATTGCACCCCCATCAGAGCTCTCTGAAGAATATTTTTTCTTCCATGCCTGGGCTCATTTGTTCTCTAATTCAAAAAAAATACTTCTTTTTTTAATGTTTATTTATTGATTTGACAGGGAGAAAGAGAGAGAGACGTTGATTTTGTTATTTTACTTACTTATGCATTCTTTGGTTGCTCTTGTTTGTGCCCTGACCAAGGATTGAACTTGCAACCTTGGCATATTGGGATAACACTCTAACTAACTGAGCTACCCAGCCAGGGCAACAAATATTCCTTGAGGGTGTGCTGCTCCCAGGCACTGTCCTGGGTGCTGAGGACGCCATAGGAAGGAGGCAGGCAGAGCACACGCTCTACACGCTTGCCTTTCAAGGGGTTTGCATGTGACACCAGCTTGTCTTCCAAGATCCCTTACATCTGCCCTGATGAATGCCTTCACCTTCCCATCCCAAACGACTCACTCAATGGGAAAAACAAGTTTCTTCTCTCCTGGGCACAAAGAAGGAGGTTGGTCCTCCAGACAGGCATGGATGAGACTCAGCGCCTTACAATGAATAAACATTAAAATCTCATTCATTTCACAAAATTAAAAAAAAAAATCAATACTGAGCTCTGGTCTGCTTCTGCAAACCTCAGTGAACTACCATGGTTAAATTTCAGGATCAACATCATCTCAAGTTATTTTGTATGAACAAAGGATTCATCTAGCACCGGAGAGAAAAGGCTATGTTTATTTCGCAGAATAAAGCATGAAATTCACACTAAAAGCCAGGATTTCACATGTTGCTCTTGCAAATGCAGCGTGATCAAGCATTACCTGGAGTGCCTCTAGCCCCACACCACGGCTGTCCCAGGCTCCTGTTTGTGTCAGATCGGCTGTACTCCGAACTTCCCCAGACGCAGGCGCACCGAGGACGCGTGGAGGACAACCCAAAGAAAAGATGGCTGACAGTCTGTGACCCGCCCAGTTGGAGGACAGCGTGCTTGAGGTCCTTGGGCCAGCAACCTGAGGTGTGTTCCTCAGAAGCCTTGCTCTGCAGGGTGATAAAACAGGTTCCTGGAGAGACACTGAGTAGAAGGAAGTGAAATGGGATTCTTTGCTGCAGGACTTACCAGGGCCTTTACTAACCTAACATGCACAGGAGCCCCCAGAGGGAGATGCTGTGAAGAAGTCTCCAGAATCCTCTAGCCCAGGAGCAGCTCACAGGACCAGCAGCCCAGGAGCTCCCACTGGGAACTCTGGACTCCAGGCATCCGTGCATGTGCTCACATCTGGGCCCCCGACCTCCTGTGTCACCAGAGGGCTTCCCAATGCCCGGAGTTCCAGCAAACAACATCCCATTAACCAGCATGCCTGCAACTTCAACCACGATTCCCTATTCTTTAAAAAATATCAGCACTGAAAAGTTTATATTCAAAGGCCACTTGCAATAAATTTGAAAATCTTTTCTCTTTCACTAAAAAACAAACAAACAAACAAAACAAAACCTAAAACCTAGACTGCAAAATGAGCTTCAACAGCCACCCCCTCCAAATCCTCTAAACAAGCCCCTAGACACAGAAAGTCTTGGGTTATTTCAAAACAACATTAAGATCTTGAGACGGTTCGTGCTTGCGACTCTGAGGTACAATTTTTCCATCTTTACAGAGCCAATTTGGTTAAGGTATACCTGTTTTTGTTTTTGAGAGGCTTTGAGTTCTCGATTTTCAAAACCTGCAGCTCAGTCGGAGTCCTGAGCTGTTAATTTTGTACTGACTTCCCTTCTGCAGGTGTGACATATTCCAGAGTTGATGGCTCTTAAATGCAGCCCTTCAGGTGACTTCTGTCACATCTCAAGCAGATTAAATTATGAGCTGTGCAGTTCCAGTATATTTTGTTGTATTATAATTCTTTGAAAACTGGTAATTCATGCATGGCATCCATGAGAACTCTCTATTAACCAGAGTATTTGATTAATGAGCCCGGCATGTGCTTCTACCACGCTGAGTGACCGACTGCCTTTGCTCCACCTGGATGCATGCAGTACCCAAGCCATTCAGTCTTCTTGTTTGTTTTAAAGGATTATAACAGCATCATACAAAAAAAAAAAAACTGCACAGGAACTGGAGTCAGAAAATATGGGCTGGACCGCCCCCCCCAGGTTTGTGTCTGTCTTTCTGGGATAATGCCTCGTGTCTAGTTGGGGTTTCATAAGTGACTACGGGATGAACAAGTGGGTAGATTGGTAAATAAATGAGCGGACGAGGAAAGGACGAGATGAAAGAAGGCTTCCTGCCTCCTCGTCCTCAGACAGAGTAGCATGTGGGTTAGCTGACACTTTCTGCCGCTTCCTGCGCAGACCTGCAATACAATCTAGGACAGCCCATTGTAAATACCCTGGTTTGTGTCTTCCCGTTCATGGGAGCCCTTTGAAGACAGTGCCTGTCTGTGTCTTAATCCTCCTTCTATTTCTAGGCCTCAGCGTGCCCTGGCCTTTCCCTATGCACTCAGTAAATGGTAAATGACTCCTCACCGTTATTCAATGGACATGCATTGTTTTATTACTATGAAAAGGAAATGGGTGAAAGTTTATATAACAGCAACCAGAAAGAAGCCAGATGTTGAGGGTCTGTGTGGGGGTTGGGCAGAGACCAGTATTGGAACAGGGGGTCCAGGAAAGGGCAGGTAAGTCCAAGCAGTGGGGAGGAAGAGCTGAGGGTGCAGAGGAGGGAAGAAGAATGAGCTACCACAAGGTCTTTTCAAAGGGGACCAGGTGCAGGAAGGTTGGAGGTGGGATGGTAAACCCCTTTCCACTGCCAGGGTTCAAGGCTATTCGCTAAAAAGGTGTGATTGCATCAGAAAATTGCCTCCTTGCCCACAAGAAAGCAAAAAAGGAAGAGGAGCAGGAAGGCCCAGTGATGCTAGGAACCTGTGGAGAAGTCACATCTTTCGGCTCAAAGACTAGCAGGGGTGTCCAACCTTTGGGCCACACTGGAAGAAGAAGAGTTTTCTTGGGCCACACATTAAATACATTGTGACTTATAATCACAAAAAAATCTCATAATGTTTTAAGTAAATTTACGATTTTGCGTTAGAATGCATTCATAGCCCTCCTGGACTGCGTGTGGCTGGTGGGCCATAGGTTAGACGCCCGCCCCCACGCCCGGTAGCTGGTACTTCTCTGAAACATTAGCAAAGTCAGACCCAGTGGAAGCCACTGGGACCTCACTGTCTCAGCCAACTTTCCAGGTTCTTACAGTGAGGACAACCAGAACACAGCAAGCAGGAACAGCCTGAGCGTCTGACTGCCGACACATTGACATTTTAGTTCTCCGGGCTGCTTCAGGAAGTGGGAGAAGCACAGACTTGGCAGATGAATTTGTGTCTGGGACAATGACGGGAAGACAGGAGCTCGGTCAAGATTTGTTCCGTGAAAGGAAGTCTTGGGCATTCTACAGAAAGAGACAGAAGAGACATAACAAGACCAGGTGATGCAAGTGTGAAGGGATTGCTGGAAGGAACATCAAATAGAAAGCAACACACTCAGGCACTAGCATTCGAGTGTGACCTTGGCCAAGCCACTCTCTCACTCTGAGCCTAAGTTTCCGCAGTGGGACTAGGAGACCTGGAAAATTTTTTTCAGATCCAGGGTTCTATGATTTCATGATTCAGGCTATTTTAGCCACGGGGCATTGATAAAAATGTGCATATACTCAATTCATAATTTTATTCTTTGGAATCTTTCCCAAGGAAATAATCCATTATGTAGACAATGATGCATATATACAGAGGGGGTGTTCCCAACATTGTTAATAATCGTGGCAAAATGGAAATAACCTAGACATCCAACAATGAGGGCTGCACGGGAAATGAAGGTGAGCACTTAGGGTAGACTCCCAGGCTGACCTTAAGATTTATGTCTAAAAACAGAAACGCCACATGCAGGGTTGGGGAATTCATAAAACCTAGGATTTGGAGGGCAGATTCTGAAGTCAAGTGCCTGCATTTAGCTCCTGACTCTGTCATTTAGTTACTGTTGTGAACTGAAGCAAATTACTCACCCTCTCTGTGCCTAAGTTCCCTTATCCAAAAATGGGACCAATAATAGAATCTATCTCACAGAGTTAGCGTGAGAAATGTGTGAAGTAATTCTCCTAAAGCACGTAGGCTAGTATTGGGCAGAGTAAATGATTAATGCTGCATATTACTGTATACTAAGATTGTGACAATAACTGCTTTTGAAGAACTACTTGCTATATGATTCACAGGTTACATGTACTGGAAGAGAAAAAGTAATATGTTAACAGTGACTAACTTTAGATGGTGAGATATCATAGATCATTTAATTTGTTTTCTTTATACTGTTGTGTATTTTTCAAAATTTTTGCAATAAGCATGTGACCATTGTAATCAGGAAAAACAACAGCATGACTTTTTTTAAGAAGACAGTTTTACATAACCACACGTCATGTGAGCATGGGGCAGATGGAGTGTGCTTGGACTTGGATGAGTCTGAAGTAGGTTACTACTTTGCCACTTGGGAGATGTCTGACTTTGGCCAAACCATAAACCTCTATAGGCGTCAGTTTCCTCAACTGGATATTGGGGGTGGGGGGAGGGACGATATGAGACCATCTATAAATATATACCAGCTTTTCAATAAATGATCTATCACCATAGAAAAAGGACTTGTTTTTGAACATTCCTGGGTGTTATGGGTGATGACCCATAAATTTAAAGTGAGGGCTTCTGTCCTTGAAGACCCAGAAAGTTTCACTGAGGGCCCCAAAATAAGGAACGTAAGGGAAGAGAAAGAGGACTGTGTTAGACTATATTCCGGTACACTAAGAATTCAGTGATGGAGGAGTGTCTGAAGTCACCCTAGGAGGACTTCATGGAGAAGGGAGAACTGAAAATGAGCTTTGAAGAATGTATGGAATTTGCATATGTAGTAAATACTAACTAGGATCATATTCAGCTACTAAAAAAAAAACCTCACTATAGTGACTTAAACATGTGAAGGCATATTTTTCATGGAAAAGAAGTCAGGTTGTGAGGAATTCACTAAATCTTCAGATGTGCTGTCTTCTAGCCATGTTTCCATCTGCAATATAATATCACCTCATGGTCCATAGTGGCTGCTGGAACTCCAGCCATTGTAGCAAAGTTCCAGGCCAGCAAAAAAAGAAAATCAGAAGAGCTCATTCCCTCTGAATTGAGTCAGCATCTTCTGCATAGCTTTTCTCTGTGTCCCCTCAAATATCATTGGTCAGATCTATTGCAAGAAAAGCTAGAAGATGTTGTTTTGTATTCTGAGAGTGTCTAGCTAAAATCTGAAATTATGCTATTAATGAAGGAAAGGCAACAAGTGGCCTCTATGACATGGGAGGAATGGCTGTTCAGTGGTAAAACATGGGCAAAAACCTGATGGGGGAGGAAGAAAACATTTGGAGGGCAATTGGATGTCATATATGTTCCCTTAGGGACTGCTGGGAAATTATAGCAAATATTGCTGGGATCAAACTTTGTCCATATCATTAATGTTGACCCTGCAAACGACAGGCTGTTTCTGCCTATTTTCTCCATCTCTGCGATCCTTTTGGGGAGGACTACCACCCCCATGTTGAAGACGAGGTTCAGGCAGGCTTCAACTTACAGCAGATCATTGGTGTTTCTGCCGCCTGCCTGCCTCCTGCGCTAAGGGCACTTGTCCCCGGGGGCTGCTCCCTACTTTGAAGCCAGGGCAGTGTCCACGTAGGGCTATGTCCCTTCTACTTTTCTAGACACAACCTATTGACCTCCAGCATCTGTCACACAGCTCGCAAGCTCAGACATAAGCGGTAAGGCAACTGGAGCTTGGAAAAAGGGAAAAACTCAGCATATTCTGGATCTGTACATGAGGAAGACCTATTTGATGGAGGGTCACCGGTGTTCGTGATGTACTGAGATTCCAGCACAGACACCTTTGTGTATCTTCCATCCAGGGCACCTGCGAGGCCCCCGCAACCAGCAGGCACTTCAGATCACTTAACCAGACATAAAATTGAAAGAGGGGGGGAAATGAATTGAGGCCACGAGGCCCACCGGCATCCTGGGCCTTTTTGTGGATGCAAATGGACTCGTGATTGAGTTATCGCAGCAAATTCAAGCCAGCTCATTGGTGCTTTCCATGCTGGAAGTTTCCAGTGCACCTTCCAAGGATGAAATTGTTCTTTTTCCCCACACAGCATTGTGTGTTTTTAGGGAAACAAGGGCTCGGAAGATAATTTTGCATAAAAGTATAAAATAGACATAATATCCAGTTACTTTTTCTTAAGGATGAGTGATGCAAAGGAGGGATAAATTGCATTTGCTATGAAACTCGGAATTTCAAGAAGTATATTATGTCCCCTCGTGTTCTCAATGAAAAGAAAATTATTTCTTTCTTGGGGAACACACTCATATGGCATTTTAACTTTTATGACATTTCTGATTTGGGATGATGAGTCTTTTCCACAGACACGATTCAAACTCCCATTCCTGTGCGTGCGTGTCCTTGTAAATTACCCTGCCAGCCAAGGGGGAGGAACAGGCTCCCTGGAGGGGAGCTGGTTCTGCTGCCCAGGAAAGGTTCCTTCCCCATTTCTGGAAGGTGGTCGCTGTTGGAGACACACCTCAGGGAAATAAATGCCCCCTAATCACTGATCACCCGAACATAAGCTAAAAGGGGTATCAATCTTTTCTACGGGCGAAAATAATTTCCCTTCATAAATAATGAACAAAGACACATTTTACCAGGTGCAATTAAATATAATTGTAAGGCTATATCGAGATATGATTCAGTTCTCACCCCTTCGTGACAAGCCCCAAGACACCAGGGCGCCCAAATATATCTTTTAAACATTTGGAGGAAATTCTGATTTGTCTTCCTTGAGCATGAAACAATGCCATCCAAGGGAAACTCGAAGCAATGATGTTTATTTAGAATTAGAATCGATTTCCATTTTACATAACACCTTTCATTTTCAAGGCTCCCGGAGTACTTCACAAAGCAATAAGCTAGACAGTAATATCGCTATAGACAGTGGAGCCGTCATTATGCGTTCTGTAATAGCTCGCAGGCTTGGAAATTAGAAATCGAGGGAAAGAGATGGAGAGACAGATAAAGAGGGAGTGAGGGAGAGCAGGGGACTGGGGGAGAAGGCGAGGGACTGGGGCGGAGAGACCTGGAGAAACCGAGGGAGGCGGAGAAAGAGATGAAGCCGGCGAAGTACCGAGGTCAGGATTCTTGCAGGTGCTTTGTTGTTTTGACATGTTTCCCAGAAATGCTTTATTTCCATCTCTGGTGACAGGCAGTGACATTCTCAGCCTCGCACCCAAAAATCAGAGGGGTTTGGAGTCAGACGGCCTCAGACTCTGGTCTGAGCCCCTCTTCCCAGCTGCAGGGCCCTGAAAGACTCCCTGCAGCTCTCTGAGCCTCACCTTCCTCATCTGTACAATGGGATCATGAACCCTGTGCAGCAAAGGAGGAGGAAGGGGCCAGTACTCATGAAGGATGAAGGACAGGATGCAGAAGAGTCGGTCAGAGCCGTCCAGCCCCCCTCCCCTTAGCTTTCCTGCACATTGTGAATACAAGGTAAGCAGGACCTATTGGATTTCCAGGACATGGGAATTTAATAATCCTACATAATGCTTCATGGTTTGCAAAGCCCATGATCTCATCTGATGAAATGAAGCCAAGCCAGCCATAATGAGGATATAGCAAAGCCCCCACACCCCCTCTCCTTCCTGTCTCTATGCAATCTTGGAGTTGGGTGTTGCTGTCACCATTTCAGAGAAAAAGAGACAGAGGCTCAGAGAAGCCAAGGTCCCCCAGGGTCAGCCAAGCCAAGAGTCACCCTGAGCCAGGTGTCTTGTCCAGGAGGAAGTGGCTCAGGGTGACTCCCTACCTCTTGTGGGGCCTGTCCCAGCCCCAACAGAGTGAACAGGCATTGCAGGTACCCAATAACCCTTCTCTAGCAGTCATCGCAACAGGCTGCTTCTACAAGGAGACTACGTTTTGATTTTGCTCTTCGTGTCAGCGTGAAGGGGCACAAACTCTTCATGACCCTGGAACCCTCAGCACCAGGAGTGGGCAAGGCGCACTGGTGATGGATTCTGTGTAGGCTCTGTCACTGTCTCACGGAGACACAATTACTGAGTGTCTGCCCTGTGTCCGGCACCATGCCGGGGTGAGGGCCCAGACACAGCGAGGAGAGGGACTTGGACAGGAATGGATGGCTGATGGGCCAGAGGAAGACACGGTCCTGGAGACTCTGGAAACCAGCCCCCACCTGTCCTCCGGGAGGGGGTGTGATCAGGAAAGGCCCCCCAGGCCAGGCCAGGCCAGCCATCCAGGAGGAGGCTGTGGACTCTTCTAGAACAAATGATGGTCAAGACAATGGCAATGAGGATGAAGATAAAAAGACACAGATCCCGCCATCACAGGAGAGAAAGGGCATCTGGCCCTCTTCTTATACAGGCCTCGCTCTCAATATCAACTGAAATAGAACAAAACAAAACGAAATGATGACTCAAACCCCAATTCCAGTACAACCTCTTCATTTCCATCCCGGCTGACCTCTGGCTCACTCTCGCCAAGGCAAGCCAGGCCCCGCTTCCTGCCTCAGAGGGGGAAGGAATTTCGCGGTGTGATATATTACTTATTTTAATCAAATACAATTTTTTCTAATTGTCACGGCGCCGGCAGCCTCGCGGGGCTGGTCTGACTGGTGCGCGCCCGTGACAGGGGACGCCGTGCCGGCAGCTGCTTTGCGCCAGCCAGCCCGTGTACGGTACCTCTCCCGTCTTGTCATTCACGTCTCCCCTAATTACGGAACATCTGCTTGCCGTGGCCATTAACACCGCGCTACCAGCTTGTCTCGTTTAATACCAATGACTCCTGACCTCCCCCAAGGAAGGCGCTTTCTGTCAAAATGTTCCCCCGAAGAAGCCAGTTCTCCACGCGAAATTTGCACTTTCTTTTCTCTCTTTCTTTTTCTTTTCTTTCTTTCTTCTTCTTCTTTTTTTTTTTTTAAATGCTACCTTACTTACTAGACTTCTGAGAGGGAATGGGTTTGATTAGGCACCATTTGGAGCGGGTGGGGGGTGGGTGGAACAGTCGGAGGCACTGGAAACCTTTTCCCTGCGCTGTTTTGTTTTGCTTGGAGTCTTTAAACATTAAAACTGGACGTCATCGTCAGGGCTAGAAAGCAGATGTGTGTCCCCCAGGTCCCTTCCCGCAGTGCGCCCGCTAGGGGGCAGTACAGCCACCAAGCGGAGCTCCTCTGGAACCCTATCAGCTGCCCAAACAGACCTCCGGGGGCCATTCCAAGGGCCTTTATTATCAGTTTACTGTTCCCGTGGGCGGGGCTCCTGCGCCCCAGCGCACCAGGACCCTAAGCCCCTGGGCAAGAGTCCCCTTTCTCCGGGGTGAGGTGGAGACAGCATCTTGCCCTGCGAACATCACATGGTATTTATAATAAATTTACAACGTCCCCCTCTATCCCCTTACAGAAATATCATAGAAATGCGAATAGAAAATACAGAAACAATATTTTGTTCAAAGCATAATGGGTCGCGGCGCAAACGTTCGCAGCCAGGGCTGACGCTCCTTAAGACTCCTATCGGAAAGCACATTACAGTCCAACGTGATGGAAGGGAAAGAGCTGCGAGATTGTTCTAATTAAAAACGGGGCATGGGAAAGGAATTAATCTTAAAATCAGTCCCAACATGATCTGTGAGTCGTTGTATTTTTTTAAATTGTTTTGCACATTCGATTCTTGCTTCTGCTTCCTGTTCTGACACACGGCAGACCCTCTTTCTTGCAGGAAAGAGAGTCTGGGCCGGCTTGCAGGGAGCCGTGGGGAAAAGGGCCGGTGGGCTCCCAGCGTTTTATCTTGCCACAGTGGGACTTTGCTTCCAACATGGCAAAGCACTGGCTCCCGGGAAGCCTCCAAGCAGAGCCGGGCAACCTGCAAGCGGAGCCAGGCAGTTTAAATCGGATGCAAGCTGGACCAGTCCACGGGTGAAGCAGGGCAGCTGAGAGCTGAGTCTAATTTTATTTTTCTCTGAAAGAGTCCAAAGTGATCACTGACCCAAGCACAAGTAAATTCCGACGAGAGCAATGTAATTAGCAGAGGAGAATCCAGAGTGTTGAGATGTTGCCCCACTACATCTAAAAGCTTTCAGGTTCCTTGGCAGCTGGGGATTTTCTCCCGCGTCGCTGGGTGCCTGGGAAGGCTTCTCTGGGAACCTAACGCGGAGGAGGCATAAAAGAGGGATGAAGGTGAAGGGATAAATGGGTTAAAAAAAAAAACTGCAAGAGAATACCTGTAACTACATTTTTAAAATGTGCCTTTCCAGTACACAGCATCATCTTAATTGTCGACCTTTCCAAAGCACCTCTCCGAGAAAACGTTTTAACAAGGGGGGAGACGTGATCTTGTAATCGCCACAATAAAAGCGTCTCCATCCTTTGTATATGCTGACTTACAAAAAAAGTGCTTTCCAACAACAAAAGATGGAGCGGTAATTACATAAATCTCTTCATTCTTGATGAAGACACAATAGAATATGAGCAAATCGATACTGTTGCTGTGGTAATTCTTGTTTTTATTATGAGCAGAGCGCAAACTTGTTCAAATGGAATTCTGCTCCTTGGGTATAAAAAAAATTCGAATTTGCACAAATCCGGAGGAAAAGAACACATGTTCTGTAAATGTTTAATTTTTTTTTTCTGTGCTGCTTAGGAGATTTACGATGAGGCAGAATCAGACTCACACATGAGTGTGACACCAGTAATGTAACGTCGCTGCCTGTATCCCCCCAAACAAGACCCCCTGCCACCCCCCTTTCAACATTGCATGTTATTGCAGGGCTTTACATGTTCGGAAGGCCCAGAGATGGCCTCCTCAATGTTTGACCCCACTATTAAATAAACCAAATGTACCCTAAAGTCAAATATCTCCAACTTACTGCCAATAAACTGGCAGTAATAATTTTTCCCACAACCTACATTTGTAATATTTCCCATCAAAGACTAAGTAATATTGTTGATTTTCCAAAGAAAAGGTGAAAAATATTGCATTTAAAAATAATTAATAGATGGGCCTGCCTACCTTTGAGTTAAATTAAAGGAAAAATATTTCTTTTTTGTGGAGATGATTGCATTCATATCCTGTTTGGTGTGAAAAGTAGATTCCAAAAAGCTTTTAACTAATTTGTTCAATTTGTTTCAAAGCCAACATGAATAGGCTTGGTGCAAATTCAGATTCATTAAAACTTAATTAATATGCATCATTATGCAAATGAGGTTGCAGTTAATGAGTTCTTAAAAGAAGCTTTCTTTAATTAGTTCAGTTTTAATGGCATCATCATTTATCTGACTTGTTTTTAAAGCCACATGACATGCAAAAAGTGACCATCCTCTACAATGCGCTGCCTAATTGCATTTCATCCTAATTGTTTAATGTTGAAAACTTTGAAAAAGTTAAAATATTCTGATATTCAGGTCTATTAAATGGCTTTTGCAAACTTTTCCATTCTGGTGATGAAATCATCCTTCCATTCCTTGGCTTTTTCACTACTGTTGTTTCCGATTTTTGTTTTCAACTTGGCCATTTCAATCACCTATTTTGATCCTAAGACTATCCCGCCAATGCTTATGTATCCATACACCGACACACCCGTCTTCACAGGTACATGCGTGAAACTGTGAATAGCCCGCTCAACAAGCACGCTTCATTGTTGTGTGCATATAGTGTGGATTATTATACTTACGTACTTGAAAAATTAAAATGAGCTTTCTGGAGGCCATCTGCTAACTTCAGGAAGCTTGGTAACATGTTTTAACACAAGATTTTAAAATGTAGTAATTCGCAAGAATTCCAGCCGCCGCTACCACCGGCGTCTACATCGGAGATGCCTGCTTGGGAGATACGAACGCTTAATAATTATTGGGGAATATGGAAATCAGAAAGGAAAAAAAAGTCAGGCTTAGTGCAGAAAAAAAAATGCTAACCCAGGAAATGACTTTGGAAGCTTCGAAATACAATGGGTTTTTAAAACATTTCCAGATTTATGAAATATTGTGCTACACAATTACAATTGTGTTTTGACATGTGGTGCCGAATGTAATTCTTTGGGGGAAAAAAGGAAGCTGTTTTTTTTACACAGGGTCCTAGAGAGGGATGCAGTGTGCCGCGTTACACGCTTTTACACCACTGTCAGGAGTTTTAAAACTGAGACAAACTACTTGCCTTCGGAGCTTAAAATAAATATATGTGCTTTGCATTGGTTTAAGCGAAGTTTGATGTTTTGTTTCAGCTAAGATCGAGCTGTGCATGCTCCCACCCTAATTAACAAAACAACAAAAAAAAATGCCGCGTAAGCCTTGCATTTAGAGAGGCGTGGGCCAAAGCTGCATACATTGTACATTTCACATAAGGAGGGGAAAAAAGGAAAATAAATATCCCAACCTTTTTTTATTTTTTTGACACTTTGCTTTTTGAGTAGCTCCCAGAATATCCTGGTTAAATGACTGGGAAAAATAAATCTCCTGGAGAAGGGATCGGAGAACCCATCATTTGGGGGATCTTTCTAATGAGGGCGCCGTCTTGGGCTGGGAAGACACAATGTAATTCTCCTAAGTCGGCTGGTTACCACAGTGTAATTGGTATCGCACCGCCATATGGTGATTGAGATCATATTAATAGAATTACATGAACAACTATTGGGGGAGGTTCTGCTCGCAAACAGGACACAGGCGACAGTGCAGAGCGAACCGCTGCCGTCAGAGGCTGCTTCAGAACCAGAGGGCTACGACAGACCTTTTCACTCACGGGCCAGCTAAGGAAGTAGCCGAGGGGGTCGCCCTCCCCTCGTAAAAGCAGAAAGCAGTTCCATCTCCGGAGTAGAAATGGGAGCCGACCAACAGCGATTTTTAAAATTTCTGCTTAGCGTTTTGAACATCACAGTGTGTTCTGGAGGGTGGGGGGGCTTGTCGTGCTGTGCCTGTCTCCAGCGCCATGGATAGGCAGACGCTCTCTAAATGTTTACTGAGTGTACGACTGAATCCATTAAATCAGGTCAGAATGTGCTAATAAATCCTTTCTTTAATGTGCTCCGACTGAACTGCGCATTTACCAAACAATCATATGGAAAAGGTGCAAATTTACTTTTGGCCCTTAATCTCGCAACTACAGTAAGAAAGTAAAATATTTGTCTCTGTATACGAGTAAAAACAGGCTTCTGTTGGCCCAGTGCTTTAGAGTTTATAAAGCAATTTCCTGTACTTATCTCTTTGTAATTTTCATATATCCCTTTGAAATTGGCAAGATATATATATTTTTAACAAGGGCAAATATCTCATCTCAGAGACAAGATGTGACTTGCTCAAGGCCACAGAGGTAGAATTCTAGGTGTGGAGCCAGGAGGTCAACACCAGGCTCAGGACCCCAACTGCAGCAATGTCCCTGCCTACCGAGTGGCCTTCCAACAGATTGATTTATGGACAGGGGAAAACTAGGGGACTCCAAATCCCTGCCCAGAAAGGGGCAACTGTCTCTGCCCGCCAGCCCGGAGTCGTAATAGAAAGGATAAATTATCTGAATCTACAGTGCCAAGAAGCGTTTACATTTAGGGCTTTCTGAGACAATATGCAAAACGATAATGCCAGTAGCCATCAATCACAATTATTTTAAAATTCAATAAACATTTAGTGAGTACTT
The DNA here is from genome assembly GCA_004024845.1 of Tonatia bakeri. Taxonomy (NCBI): domain Eukaryota; kingdom Metazoa; phylum Chordata; class Mammalia; order Chiroptera; family Phyllostomidae; genus Tonatia; species Tonatia bakeri. Next base: position 46,030 of record PVIA01009115.1, on the reverse strand, counting down.
TCTTTGTGTCGGGGCATCGTGCCAGGTGCTGAAAAAGCCTTACTCTATTTAATTCTCTCAAGGCTGCTATGTAAGGAAGCAGGCAGGCGCATGCTTGGAGAAAAACTGGCATTTGAGAAGGTGAATGACACGGCCTGGAGCCCCAGAGCCGGGGGTGGGGTGGGGGAAGGGCGAGCATCCCCAGCGGGGTTTGCAAAGGCTCTGCTCTGTTTTCTGTCACCTGGACTGGGACTCTGAGTGCATTAATTAAAAACTGATTGAGAGTGGACGGCACAGCTTACTAGTGGCATTTATTAAGCGTGGTATCAGCTCATCACGCAGAAAGGTATCTGTGGATGAGAGTGTTCAGACAAGGCTCTGGAGACGAAGGGAAAAACGCGTTCGGCTGAGAATAACGGTGACGAACACACACGACAACAATCGCAGCAAGAATTGGTATCAGGAGGATCCTGGAAACATGCAGGCAGCTTCGAGTCTTTTACAGGTGCTGACGCATTTAATCCTCATGGCGATGAAGAGACCAGGCACCCCTGCGGACCCATTCTCTAGGTCACAAAACTGAGAGTGGAGGTGGCTTTTGCCTCCTGGAGCTCATGGAATCTTCTCTCTTCACACACGAACATTCTCACCCTTTCTGTGACGGGGTGAAATTTGCTGTGTCATTTGCAAAAACATTCGTCTAGAAGGAAAGTGATTGTTTTTCTCTTTTCCAAATGCAAAAACCCCAAATCCTGATGGCATGAGTCATGCCTTCAGGGGGATGAGCACGAGGCCACTGTCACCTGCTCCAAGGCCAGGAGTAGCATTGCACTGTCTCATCCAGGGAGAGCTCACCACAGACGGGGAGATCGGATGCCAGTGGGGAAATTTCTGGAGATTCTGCAATGTTGCTCCACAGAAAGCCACGCTGGAACTTGACATGGAGTCAAAATGCTTCATCTCGGGGGTCACAGAGAAATAAGGGGGAAGGCAGGAAACACCAAAGAGGCCTGAAGACCCTCTGCTCACAGGTCACGTGCCTTCTCGGGGCTCCTCTGTCTGCCCCTCAGGGACCCCTGAGCGCATCCTGGCCCCTGACTTATTAATTCTCTCATTTAATTAATGCTGATAGCAGTTCCTGCAGATGCCACCTTTTCCACGTTGCCTGCTGGACCCTCCGCTCTGTCTACTGTTTCTCCATTCGAGGCCTTTTCTCCTCGTCAGGTCTCCTTGCCCCAGAGCGGCTGCACGCCCATAGCCATCCCCAAGGCCGTTTTCACTCTGAGTTTTGCATGAATTCGCTCACAAATGGTCCCCCTTGGTTCTTTCCACAGTTCTGCCGGGCCTGACCTTCTGGACCTCCCACGTTTTAACCCAAACTGTCATTAATCTCATTTCTCTCTTCCTTTTATGTTATTTCTCAAGTCAACCCAAATAACTCTCTCCTCCACTTTTGACTAAACAATATCAAAACACTAGACTGTAGTGCACAAGAGACAATTTATAAAATACAGAAGAAAACAATAAAGAAAAGTAAAATACACCGCTATCTAAATACTCGATATAATCCCTCAGATATAAATATGTGGGTTTAATTTTTTATATGTATACTTAATATGTAATAGATGTAATAAAGATATATGACAAATCTGAGCTCACTGTGTGAAAACAATTCTGTATTCGAATTTTTTCCCCTGAGCAGTAGAATGTGAGCTTTTTGTAACATCCTACATATTCTTAAAAACTCTAAGTTGAAGGAGTTATTTTAGAACAGTGCCTGAGACATAGCAAGTAAGACATAAATGTTAGAATGGTAGCTCCATCATTAATATTAGCTGTGATTATCCTCTCAAGATGTGGTATTAATAACTATATTTGATTACATAGATATTCGGCGATTAATTTGCCAGTTGCTAATGTCACACTATCATAACCAGTCCTGCAAGGACTACCTGACAGATGTGTGCATGTCTGCATACATGTGTACATGTATGTACATACGAGTGTCTGTCTGTCTGTCTGATGTGTGCTTGTCATTTGAGAATTGCTTCCTATTGCCAATAAATTTTCTCTTTTATCTTCTTAAACTATTCTGAGTTTTTCTGTCTCTTGCAACTGAAAAGAGCCCTGAGCTGGTACGTTAGCTTTAAGTCTCAAATCTCAGAGGGGACGGAGACAATCTCTTACTGTAAATGGCCGGTCTGCTGGTTAGGAAGGCTCCGCAGGCTGGGCATCAGACCCCCGAAGGCAAATGCGGCCCCGCGCCCTGGCCTGGGGCTGGGTCCCAGGTGCGGAGGTGGGCAGGGCTGCCTCCAGGATGCTCCCATCCTGTCCCTCCCTCCGGCACACCTGCACCAAGTCATAGCTTTCCGTTTCTTTTCCACATTGCTGACTTGTTTTCCAATGTGTATTTATCGTTCCTACAGAAATAATAAAGCTATTTTGTGCCTTCAGGAAAATAGGGAGAGATCAGACATCAAGAGAAACAGAGCAGAGCCCAGTGGGCACGCTGGCCTCGGCGAGAAGAGGGTGCAGACCTGAGGAGGTAGGAGAGCGGCAGCAGAGTGACCTCCGCGCATCCTGGTTCCGGGAGCCCCGTTGTGCAGCCGCGCCCTGGGCCCACACGTTCTCGTCTCTCTTGCACACGCAAGGCCCAACACAGACGCTCCATTCCTTGAGAAGCCATTTCCAGGTGTGACCCGTCCGGTCCCTGGAGTGATGCCCTCGGCGTAGTTAGACTCCAGCCGGGCCTTTGTGATAGTCTGACTCGCACTGTGATTGATGATGCCCGCCCGAGGCACCCGCCAGCCCGCCCCTCACCCCCATCCCAAGGCCCGCCCCGCCCCCTGACCACAGTGAATTCCGAACACCCGAGTTTGAGTCCACGCTTCTTTGTGGAGGGTGCCTGTGGTCATGTCCTGCCCCGACCCCCAAGCTCGTGAGTTCTGTGGAACCTGCTTCCGAGGGCCATTGCGAGACTCAACCCAGAGTTAACACGCGTAAAAGACTCGGTGTGACAACTGGCACATCGTCGCGTGTTTACTGTGCGCCTGTTTTTACTCTCGTTCCCGAGTCCCCGGTACCCAGCACAATGCCTTGCATAATGAAGGTAAGCAACAAATGTTTGTTGAATTTAGTTGACTAGAGATTTGGATTCAGTAGAGAAATCCTTGAAAAGGACTGAAATCCATACGTTTTTTATTCAGATTTTATACCTCCTGTCAAAAGACAGGCTGACTGTGTTTACTCAACAAATGCACATTAAAAGCTCCTACTCTGTGTCCTACGCAGGGCTGGGGACACAGAGACAACGGAGCTCTCAGTCTGGCTGGCCTGAAGATCGCAATCTAGCAGAGAACGCAGACATCCAAGTAACGAAATGGCCGCAGGGATTGGAAGTTCCCAGGAGGGTTGAAGGGGGCATGCAGGGCAGAGAGAAGGCCAGGGTCAAGGCCTTCTAAACTCTGCAGTCCTTCCCCTGGTTCACAAGGACCTTCTGACTGGCACCTCCCCCACTGACTCCAGGGCCTCACGGGGCACCACCCTGCCCTTGGAGCGCGTGCTCCCCCTGCTGGCCTCCTTGCGGGCCCTCCAGCACACCAAAGGAGGGCGTGCCCCAGCGCCTGGGCACCTGCTGCTTTCCCGCCTTCCCACAGGGAGTTCTCTTGCCCTCACACCTGCGTGTCTCACCCCCTGCAGGGGCGAGTTTAATATGTCAACCTGACTGGGTGTCCAGGTGTGTGTCAAACATTATTCTGAGGGTGCCTAATGAGTGCGCTTCCTGGTGAAATTAGCGGTGGGGTTGGTAAACGGAGTCAGCAGGTGGTTCTCTTCCATGTGGGTGGGCCTCCTCTAATCAGGGAAGGTCTGAATAGAACGAAAAGCTGAATAAGAGGAAACTCCTCGTGCCTGACCACAGAGCTGGGACACTGGCCTTTCTCCCACCTCCAGGCTTGAACCCACACCATCAGCTCTTACAGGGGCTGGGGCCTGCTGGCTTTTGGGTGGGAACTTATACCTGGTTCTCAGGCCTTCAGACTCCCATGGGATGACTCCATCAACTCTTCTGGGTGTCCAGCAGGCCAACTGCAGATCTTGGGACTTATCAGTGTCATAATTGTGGGGGTCAATTCTCTCATGATACATATCTTTGCACACACCCTATTATAGGGTCTCTGCATTGCGGAAGACAGCAACGCACCTGCTGTCTTTATTCAGGCCCTGCGTGATATTTCCCTGAAGCAGCAGTCCTGCCCACATTCCACCCCTTGCCCCGCTCTTTTCCTTTGAACTTGACAAAATCCAACATCACACAGCACACGTGTTTGCTCACCTGTGGTTGTCTGGTGCCCCGACCGCAGGACCAGCTCCGTGAGAGCAAGGGCTCGGCCCGTGTGGTTCATCGACAGGTCCCAAGAGCCTGGCACTGTGCGTGCGCACTGTGGCCATCGCCAGTGTGTGATGAACGAACGAATGAACGAACGAACGAATGAATGGTGCAGAAGGGGGCGGGGAGCCGCTGCTTCTGCTGTCCGCGGGGTTCCAAAAGGCGGTCCCGAGAGAAAGGTGCTCCGCACTGTCATTTTCATCCCGTCCCACATTTCAGGAAGAAAATCAAGTTTGCCAAACAAAACAGGTTCCTCAGGCATGAAACAGGTTGTGGCGTGAGGGGCTATTTCTTCGTGTATCTTCCGGAAGCTAAGAGGAGAACTCTGTCGTGTCCCCCCGCACCACGAGGGGTGGGCTGTAAACAGGAAAAATGACATAAAGCCGATGAGCCCCGACCCTCTTTCTGTACCGCGGCGGCCGCTCAGGCCTCCTTCGCATCTATATAAACGCAATGGGCCATAGAACCCTGTTTTACATACACTCCGCAATTAACATTACTCTCCAACAGGAAGAAGTTTAGGGTTTTTTTCTTAAAGGTGGATTCAAAGCAACAAGCTTAATCACATCACGAAAACCGCTGCTAACGAGTGCAACGGGATGAAAGGCAGTTCGGGAAGCTGCACTCAGCACTTCCACGTTTGTTTGCAGCAACCTCACAGATGGCTGTGAAAGGGCCTCCTTTGGTGGCAAGTAAGGCCTTCCATGATCTGACCCTGAACTGTCTTCTCCACCTTGCCCCTGCTCCCTCTCTCCGGGCTTTCTGAACATTAACCATACTGAAATTTGCAGACTCTGCAATGTCACGTCTCTGTGGTTTTTCTGATTCTGTTCCCTCCTTGGGAGGTACTTTCTCTCTCTCTCAGGCCACCGACATTATGTTTACTCCTTCAAGATCCACACTCCACATGAATGTGAAATACAAATGCCACCTTCAGTCTTCCTGGCTCCCCCAGTCCGACTCCTTGTGCCCTGTGATACCTTCCCCTCTGTTTTTCACAGTATTTATTTCCAGGCCTGCCTTCCTGTGTGCCCTGGAGACACATCACCGGTCTCGCCAGCAGGAACCCCTTTCCCCAGATGAGAACCCTCGTTCTCCTAGTCCTGGATTCAAGTGCTCTGGGTGGGGCTACCCAGGCCTCAACCAATCCCTGCTCAGCAGGACCCTAGTCTCAGTGATTGGCTCAGGGGGTGGCCACGTGACCTAGGCTGGTCCAATCACAGAGAGCTTCCGACCAACTGCAAAAACTACCAGAACAGCGTGTTGTTGCATTTTTTTGAAACTGGAAGTGCGGAGGTGAGACCTGCCGGAGGCTTGTCGTCGCCGTTAGGGCGAAAGACGGACCCGCAGAGCCCGGAGACTAAGCAGAAATCCAGACCCGGCCGACAACTTTCGGAGCCTGGGTTTAGCCACGCCTGGTGCCAGACCTGCCCTTGAACTTCTTAGTTAAGTCAAAAAATGTGATGTTTTCTACAACAGAAATTATATACCTGAGATGCCCACCTGCTCAACCATAAGGTTAAAAAATTCTAGAAGGCAGGCTCCATAATCAGGTGGCTACAGCATCTTTTCTCGTCATTTGGTATAACACCTAGCACGCAGTCAGTGCGCGCTTAATGCTTGGTGAATGCACTCAAAGAAAGAAAAATATTACTTTTTAATCACTTGGCTGTGCGCGCTGGACTAAATTGCACAAGTTTTTATTTGATGTAATTATGAAATAGCACCTTCAACCAATTTAGTGAATAAAAAATTCTGGGAGAGACGTTTGTCTTCATTTAAGTATTTATTAATATTACTTGTCCTGCTTGTGGAAGAAAAATATTCAACCGCATTAATGTTTTTGTATTGAATATGAGATAAAACTCCTGAAGACTAATTTTTCAGATTACTTATTTTATATTTAGTGCCATTAATTCCACATGTATGAAAAACATATAATTATACCACACTATTAGTACTGAATAAAACTCTGTATTATTCAAGTGTACTAATAGATGACTTGGCACTAGACTCATGTACACAAATGACGCTTTTGAACTTTAGTGTGATTCCAGTTACCTCACTTCAGCATCAAAAGTGCTTAGCAAAACGCTTCGAGTCCGCATTTGCTAAATATTTCTCCACCTCTACCCTCATTCAATAGGGCATGATAAATCTCTGTGTACACGCGCCTGCTGAAAGGTGTGCGTTCTCTCCAATGAAAACAGGGCAGTAGGAGAGCGGCTCCCAGTCACCGTTCCAGGAAACCCCGGTGCTTTGAGAAAAAAGACCTGCACGTTCAAATGGTTTTTGGTGGTGCTACATCTGACGCCCCCTCTGGAACCCTCATGGGGCACATTAGTATGTGAAAGGCAGCCAGGAATCCCACAGGCTACTGTTCCGGGCAGTTTTTCTCATGCTTTGGTGACCACGGGGCGCGTTTTTGCCTCAGCGCCTGCTAATATCCGTCAACAGCCTTTGGGAGATGTTCACCTACTGCCTTAATATTAGCTGGACATTAGCTGCCCCTTTGGAGCTCAGAGATGCTGAGCTAGTCTTATCCTTTCTGGTCTGATTCCTCAGGTGAACAAGAGCATGAATTTTTTTCCCACTGTTTAAGGAGAGAAAGAGGACTCTGTCCAGCCTGCTTCATTGAATAGTTTCCCGTTTGTTTTACTTTTTCTTCATGCAAATGAAGAAAAAACTATTTCTTGGTCACTCCCAAGGTGCCAGTGACCACACGGACTCACATGTCAGCGGGCCATCCCAGCCCCTCACCACTTCAGGTCAACTGGTTTGAGTCCCCCACCCTGTGTGGCATCTGCAACCCTGTGGCACACCCACCCTGTCCATGCCCTTGTGTCCCCACACACTGCATCTGTTTTATTCTGATGCCAAACTCAACCCTTCCTCTGCTTTTCATTAAAAAGAAGGCCCACCCCCCGCTGCCACCCCGCAGGGTGGTGACATGACCACAGGTCGGGGTGCAGCACGGAACATGTCCCACAGGACACATCCTTGGTTAATGTGATGAGCACTTACAAACAGCACTCCCAAGCACAGTGACAGCAGGAAGGACCACAGGACACACAGACTAGTGTGAGGTTTTGGGGAGGGCGGCCCACTCCCGCCCAAGTGGCAGCCAGAAGGGCTTTGCCCAAACCAGGGCGTTCTTTCAATCTGACTCTCAGTGGAAATATAAGATTCCGTTCTCTCTTTAGGAAGGGGGTTTAGAGAGTGGGCCCCAGAGGGAAGAAAAGGCTCAAGCCCGCCAGGAACGGCTGGACCACACTGCACGGTAGCCGAGGTAAGGCCTCAGCAAATGCCACTGCTAGTGACGTCATCCTCACTCTTAATTGCTGCCACTGGGATATGGTTTCATTTGGCCAAAATGTCAAGTTTCTGAAAGGGAAAGGTAAGGAATACGTCCAAAAAAGTAAATGCAGCTCAGAAGGAGGACACCATGATAAATACTGTGGAATCATAAATAAAGGGGGAGTCTCCTGCGGTGGAAATGTGGTTTTTTTTTACCGCCTGTTCCTGGTAGGCACTTAGCATCTCTGAAGCAAATGAATGCACCTCGGTTGACTATTGTACGCACCCCTGAGTCAGAAAGCCGTGTCAGGGCACAGACGTTTGAATTTGGTACTGTTTACAGACAGATGAGGACGCAAACCGCAGAAGAGGCGAGGGAAAGTGGGGCAGGTGTTTCTTGCCGGACAGAGGGGACAGGAAGCTGTGTTACTCAGAGAAAGCTCCACTTCTGGTCTGCATCAGCAGGGTAGAGGATGTTCTCCCATTGAGACTGAAAACAAAGCCCTCACATGCTGAATTTTCCTCCGGAGAGAAACCCCACTGGTGTCTGTGCAGACATCCGTGAGTCAGCACTAAGAATATCTTTTCCAGCTCGGAGGCTCTGACAATGCGTCCTGTGCTTGCCCACTGCCCCTTCTCCGCTGTCCTCTGTCCACCGCCCCTGCAGATGCTTCCTTGTGCCCAGCGGGGCTCTCCAGGAGAAAACCCCCTGGAGCCCTCTTCCGGTGGAGCTTCTGTGACAGCAACGGGATCAGCTCCCCCACCCCCATCCCTCTCACAGCTCCCCAAACCTCTACCCTGTCTGAGCTGTGTGTTTAGCCCTGAGCCATTTAATGGTGTCTTGGGATTAAAAAAAAAAACAGGACTGCATCTCAAACTAAGAACTGGACACTACAACAGGACACCAGAGGTCAAGATGTGGCATTAGAAGTCTACACTTTGCATTGACCCGGTCAAAAGCCTGAGCAATAAAACTGGACCTCCCAGAACATCACCAGTTACCAGTGGCATCTGTAACATACTGGCGTAGGGGTGGCTTCTGCTGAACAATAATGGAAAAGAAAATATACCAGTATTCCTCCATCTCCTGTTTGCAGATAAATTCACATGCATAAAAGCTCAACTAAGATATACAAGTTTATGAAAATCATTCAAAAGCTTTTCATGCATTCACTTATGACACAGTTATACCATGCCAAATATTTGTCCCAAACCTTGTAACTCCCTGAAATGGTCTTATTCATCTTTGTGTCACTCTGGGTAAGGGGTGGGGGCTACAGGAGGCTGTGGCTCACCCAGCAATCACGCTGGAGGATTCCCAGTATCAAGTATTACTTCCGTTGAGCTGGCTTTTCTCTCCACATAGCTCTATGAATAAAGGACTTCCTGCTCCTTATTAATACAAATCTCAACCTCCAGGACAACGGTGGTGAGTCGAGAGGCCCCAGGTATTCTGAGTGCCCTTTTCTTCCTTCCATGGCTTTATTACTCTGTAACTACTATCCCCAGGGCCCCACAGCACACTGTCTAGCATTTTAGACAAAACACGTCACCCGGTGTCTACTTCCACTGCCACCCTTCCTTCTCTGACTCTGATCCTCCTGTTTCCCTCTTCAAGGCCCCTATCATCACACTGGGCCCCTTGGATAACCCAGGGTCACTGCCCCATCTCGAGGTCCTTAGCTTAAACACATCTGCAAATTAACTTTTGTCATGGGAAGTAACCTATTCACAGGTTAGGGGAACTGGAACAGAGACATCTCGGGGTGGCATTTTTCTGTTGACCACGATGAGCAAAATGCAAAAAGGAAATACCATTTTTATGGACTGAAGGTTTAAACCACACCTCCATTCATATATGTTGAAGCCCTACCAGTTATGTGAAGGCATCAGGAAGTGGGCCTTTGGGAATTGATGAGAATTATTTGAGGCCATGAGAATGGAGCCCCCATAATGAGGTTAGTGCCTTCGTACAAGTCCTCAGAGAGCTTGCTTCTCTGCTCTGCTTCCCACGATGCGAGGACCCAATGAGAGTTGGCAGCATGAAACCTGGAAGAAAGTTCTGGCCAGCATGCAGCCAGGCTGATGTCCTGATCTTGGACGTCCAGCCTCCAGAACTGTGAGAAGCAAATTTCTGCTGCCGATAAGCCGCCCCATCCATGGTGCTTTGTTAGAGCAGCTGGAATAGATGAGATGCCACCTGTGTGACTGGGGCCCTCTTCCTCCTTCCTGCTGTCCGCCGGACAAGAGGACGTTGCATTGCCTTGAGTGAGCATCTGTCCACTTTCCAGCACAGTGCAGCACTGCACTTCTTGACCCCTTGCCCTTGGGCACAGTCATGTGACTCGTTCTGGCCAATGAGTTGTAAGCAAAAGTATAGGCATCAACTCCTGGCTGGAGCACTGAGCTGCTAATGCAAAACCTTCCAGCGTGCTCTTCTTCCTCTTCCTTGCTGCCCAGGTGAGCAGAGCTCCACATAAACCATGGTGAATATGCAGGGGGAATCGGCCCACCCAGTAAAATACAGGATGCACAGCTAAATTTGAAATTTACATAAACACGCCTTTCTGAATATTGCCTGTAGCATAGTCATCCTAAAAAATCATTTGCTATTTTTCTGAAATTCAAATTTAACTGGGTGCCTTGTATTTCTATTGGGTAAGTCTGGCACTCCCAAGCGTGAGTGAGAAAGCTGCTTTTGTTAAGGCACCGAGTTTTAGGGGTTATTTGTCACCACAGTAGAGCTAAGCTTTCCAACTGCCACCAGCCACCTGCTTAGGTGATTACCAGGACTGCGGAGATCCACAGCAAGCCCCGTCACCCGAGTGTTCTCGTCGGCTGGCAAGGCCAAGAGGTCGTCTTAATCCTCAGCACCCATAGCAGCCTTGCTTAACAACAGAATGGGCAGGTCTGGGCCCTGACACGGCACTAGCTCCATCTCTGTCCACCCACAAAGGCCAAATAGTGAGGCCCTTTCCTCACTTCACAGAAAAAGGGGAACTTTCTCAGTGTTCAATTTTCTTCCATGATTTTCACTTAAACCTTTGGTGTCCACTACTGCTTGGCAAGGCTAGCATCACTTAGCAGGTGAAAACATGATTTAGCAGGACGTGATCCATTTTGTCAGTTTACGTTCAATACATCCGTATCTCAGGATGTGTGCGGGAAAACCCTGGTACGACGTTTGAAATTAGAAAGCCCTTTTCAGCCACTGTGAGATGAACCCTGTTGTTGACCTTGATGACGGCCACACTGGTGAGGTGCCTTCTGAAGCCACCAGAATTGCATCTGACAGTCAACCATGGTGAGTGGACTTGCAACGAAAGGTGACAAAGGCTTGGATTTACAAGTGAACCCTAAAGACAGGTTGTCGGCTTGTCCAGACGTTCATCCACCTGGAGCCTGGACAGGCTGGAGGGAGGCTGGTAGAGTAAGAAGAGCACATGAGGTATTTTTAAAATAACCCGATCTGGGACCTAACGTGCCATAGCAATTCCGTAAGTGTTAATTCCCTCCATTGCCTTTGAAGCCTTTCATCGGATTCCAGTACAAAGACAGTGCAGTGAACCGTGGACCTTCAGAAGGACTTCACCTAAGGACTTTCAAACATGACCTTCACCTCTTCCCTGAAGGACACATCCATCTACACAGAGTGAGTGCTATTCTTGCCGGAGTCACTTGCCCCGAAGGAGCTCACAGTCCACTGGAAAGATGCAGCCAAGACCAAAGACCACATAGGAGCTCACACCAGGACCATAACTACCCCCACCCCCTGCAAAACAACACTGAGCGGTGGGCTGTGTGTGGCAAGTATAAGCTGCAAAAACTTAATGAACAAATAAATCAATTAGGCTGGTGCAGGCAGCAGAGACTTTACAAAGAACAAGAGACTTTATTTGGCTCCTGAATGAGGCCAGAGCTTGGGAGAACAGAGAGAAGACAAGGTCCCAGTGTGGAATCCGCAAGGGGCCAGGCAGGGAGGGCGAACCACAGCAGTGGGACTATGCTGTCGGTACAACAAGCCAAGGATTATAGAATCTCAGAGTTAGGAGGAATCACGCTATTCATGTTTAACTAACTTATTTACAAAAAGAGCAGTGGTTATTAAATAGGGAGAACCTACTGTGTGCCAGGATCCCTACTAGGTGCCTTGCAGTTTCTCACCCAATGCCTTGCAAGGTGAGGAAGGCTCTCCAGAGCGGGTCTTGCAGTTCCCACTGTAGCGGTCACATGTACAGTATCCCTCACAGTGGGGGCCCTGCACCCAAGAGCAGGGGTCTCTCCACACAAGCACAGCAGCTCATTGTTTTGAGGGACACCGTTTTTGCTTCAGTTCACTCAAGTCCCACTTGGCAATGGACCGAGAGAGGGAGCAGATTCTGCGTTCAGACAGATCTGAGTCTGAATGTCAGGTGTCCGGTTGTGCAATGTCTGGAGGGGGAAAATGTCTGTATTTCTATCTCTAAGCCTCGGAGCCCCCATTCTTGTAATTGACTTCCTGCCACCTAAGCAAAGGGCGCTATGAGATGGCACACAGGAGCAGTCCCATAGAAGTCAGTGACTAATATCTGATTCTTGCTCCACTCCATGCAGCCCTCCCCCGATAAACGCAGCCCTCCCCTAGGGACAGTTCTTTGAGACACATAAGATGACGAGAGCCTCCCAATGACCTCCCCGTCCAGAACACTATCAGGAAAACCTATAACGTATTATTGGTGCTCCCGAAATGATTCTCAGTGACCCTGTCTTTCCTTTCCACGTGTCACCAACCGTCTACTAAATAATCCCTTCTTGAATTTTGCCAGGAACTTAAGTCAGGTCGACTTGTCTGAGTTCTTCTTTCTGAAAGCTTGGTGCCCACCTCCAGTCTTCTAAGGGAGGCATTATGGTTCCCATTTGGGAGATGTCTCTGGGTTCCCCATGACATTTCCAATGTCATCAATGTAAGTCCCGCCTGTGATTTCCATCAGGGAGTCCTTGGGATGTAAAAGAGCCAGGCCAGAGCTCTATAATCCACTTTAAGTCAGGGCCGAGTTTCCAGGCAAACCCTGTGGAGCTCCAGCATGGCTGGTCAGCGCCTTCCTTTCCACTGTGTGGCCCACCTCCCTTAGCATCCCCAGGACCTTATTAGAAACACAAAGTATTTCTGGCTCACCCACTTTCTCTTCTTCTCCTACCTACTCCCCACCCCAGACCTACTGACTCAGAATCTGTATTTTAACATGATTCCCAAGAGGTTTCTAAACGCATTATAGATGGAGACACACTGAACTACAGCCGCGGTTTGCAGACTTGGCTGCACTTTAGAATTAACGGGGCAATTTTAAAAAATGTCCCTGGCCCGACCCCTCTCCCCAGACATTCTGATTTAAACAATCTGGAGCGGTGCCCGGGAGTGGGGGCTTCTTAAAAGTGTGCACAATGATTCTAATGCATGACCAAGCCAAAGACTCGCCGGACCAGCGCTCCTCCATCCTGCCCGGCTTGGCCCTGCACCCCAGACCCACACTGGGCCCGCAGCTGGGGGTCAAAGAGCCGCAGCTGTGCAGAGAGAAGAGCCCCAGAAACCGGGGACCTAGAGCAGCTCGATAAATATATCCCCGTAAACATGCGGAAGTTTATACAGTCTTATTAAAGTACAGTCACATGCTGTGTTTATAACGACAGAGTTGCCAAAAAATGGGCGTCAGTAAAACAAATCGTATTGTCACAATGGTTATTATTATTGTAACAAAACTTTAACATTTCTTACCCCTCTGCCAATGCAATCACAATGCATAATGCATTTGAGATTACTTCCAGCTGTCTCCTACTCTGTGAATGGGGACATTTCTGTGCACACAGCACTCAGACACTGTGTACATTTGCATGATAAGCAGCCATCTCCCCATTCATGAGCAGAGGCTCCTAACTGGGGATGGCCCTTCAGTGGCCACCCGATGGCTTCACACTTGAACGGTGCCCCTCCCTCTTCCTGAGCCTGGCAGCTCTGTATCTGGGTGGCGAAGAAAGCCCACGCTAAGGCAGGAAAGATCTCCGATCCGGAGACCGCAGCGACAGTTTCCGGTATGCCACCCACAACCTGTTAAGCCCAGCACACTGCGTGTCCTTACCTGTAAAGGGAGGTGGAGGCGCCTTTCCACCTGGCTACTGTCGCACTATTGTCAGGCTCACATAAAACAGTGCTTAAAAGTGAGTTCCATAACAGCAGAGGCTACGACGACACAGGGGATGGTAACTGAGTGCTGCAGTGGCAGCAACGGTAGTGACGCTCACAGTGTTGCCACCACGAAGGGAGAATCCGTCTGTCTTCAAAACCCTTCTAGTTTCCTGAGAAGGGTGTGTTTGTGTTTGTTCGTTGTTTGTTTTATAAGGAGAGAATGAGCAGGTGGATGGATGATGGATGAGCGGATGGATGGAGGAGTGGGTGGGTGGGTGGATGGATGGATGATGAGTAGCGGTATGGGTGGATGCAGTGAAACCTGGCTGTGCAGCCCACCTGCCATGCTTACCGCCTGGCCTCTCCTAGCTTCAGGTCGGTCATCTGAACGCCTTCTCCGTCAAGTCCTACCACCGTGGTACAGTCCTCAAAGACTGTTATCTGTCCAAAGATGTCCTTTCCCCTTCCTTGGTTTGGTCTCCCATGCTTTCCCACCACCGCACGGCCTGTGCGTTCTCATCTCCCTCCTTGACCCTCACTGTCCTTGACGTTGCACACCAACGAGGGGCCCGGTCCAGTTCACGTGACTCTCGTGTGGAAGTCTTCCCTAGTGCAGCCGGTCCAGTGGAAGGTCTCTTCTCTCCCATCACAATATAATCTTGTTTCTTTCTATCTTACAGACTGTACACCTGTCGACACACTTGCATTAATTCTCCTACTAAAAGGAAGGGGAAGGAACTAGAATTTATTAGGGATCAGCCTAGGTACCCCAACTCAGTTCTAACAACGGCCCTGCAAGGAACTTACCACGGTTATTCGACCAAAGAAGTAACACAGGCTGTAAAAGACTGGCAGACTTGTCTCAGGTCCACCGGCAGTGAAACTGGTACTTGACGCAGGTCTTCTGACTCGGGGTGAGCCCTCAGAGGACCCTGATCATTGTCGTTTCTGAAATTAAAGTCACAGCCGTGTGATCTGGTTCCATGGGGACCACTAGCAGGTCAGCGGGCTACAGAAGTTCATTAAAGAAGATCACATATACCATAAAATCTCTTCAATTGTAAACATCTAATGTGCTTGGATTTACCAAACACCTGCTCAGGGCCCCTGACTTTCCTGTGAGCATGGGGTGCCCACTTGACCTGGTGTCCATAGGCGGTACCCACAATGTAGCGCCTAAGACTTTCAGTTCGGGGTTCTTTCACGTGTAACTAGATCATGAACACGCACCAAGTAATCAGCATGCAGTATCCTTCCAAATTGTCATCTCCCCTCAAACCTTTCGCAGTATCTGACATCCCTTTCTGCAGTGACTTCCCTTTATAGCACCTTGCGAAAGCTTTTATCTTAGGTTCCGTAGCTACAACAACTCTCTTTTTGCATGATTTCATTGGCTTCCATGAAATAGGTGGCATTTCATTAAATGAGCTCGTTATAATCAAAGGGACAGTGGAGGCAAGGAGGACTGGGAACTAGCCAAGCGGCCCTCCATAAGTAGCAGGTGACCTGGCAGGATACATACACCTGGGCAGGTGCGGAGAGAGCGGCCCCGGCAGGCCCTGCACAGCCACTGGGGAGAGGGACGGGCACTGAGAAGCTGCAGTTAATTCTAAAGACAGCTTCTCCTGTCATTTCCTGGGATGCAGTGGGAAGAGCAGGGACTACAGATTTCTTGAATTCCCCCAGGCGAACTGCCAGGGTACAGAGCCAGGAGTGGAAGGAGGCTTGGCCTGGGTTTGTATCTCCACCTCATTCCTCATTAGCTGTGTGACCTTGAACATGCCACCCCCTCCCCCTTGATGAAAATGGCGATGTCATCAATCTCCCTGGGAATGGAGTGAGACGTTGCAGAGAAGACACTGAGTGCGCACAGTAGGTGCCCCAAACACAGGCGCTGACGCTACCAGTTCATCCTTGCAGTTTCTGGTATCTCACCTCTCGTTCGCTGGGTTGAAAGAGATGACTTAGCCCTCCCCCGCCCCTCCCCCTCCAGCACAAAGAAGCCATTTCAAAATTAGCATTTACAAACCCCTCAGACGCTCACAAACCTGAGACTTACCACTTACCCTGTTTGCACTTGCAAATTGTTTTCCTTTGAATTGGAAACAAAACGCACCCACACACTATACTATCAGGGCCCACCACCACTCACAAATGCAGGGTCAAAGCCCACAGCACCCTCACAGGCTTCAGGCAACACTCCTATTTTAATTGCAAATCCGTAGGCCTTTTTTGTGAATTGCATTTGGTTTTTAAAGGAAGAGGGGTGCCTAAGTCCCAGGGTCATTTACGGAAGCCACATCACAGACACGCGCCCTAATGCACATAACCGGATGATATGGTAATGGAACCCAATTGGTGGCAAAACGCTCTGAAATCTTAAGTAAGCTCTAAATCACAATTGTTCTAACATTTATAGTGGACAGACTTCCTTTGCCTAAGTCACGAAGAAACGCTTTCTGTTTTTCACATTGGCAGAAACAGGGAGCGACTCGTGAGTAATCTTTTAAAAGACGTTCTATTGGAGCAAGTTGTAATAAAATATGCATAATATGCACTTAATAAAATTCAACACCTCTTCTATAAATTGCTTCATTGAAGTATGGAAATATATTATAACCCATAAAACGCAGACGAGAAACGGAATGAAGCAGAAGTTGCCTTTATTGTCAGTTATTTCCGAAATGGTCTAAAATTGAAGATAATGATTATACATGAAAAAAAGTTTATCAAATGCAGTATCCGCGTTGTGGGTGGGAACTTCTGGCTCACGGGTGGATTTGCGTCCTGGAGAGGTGCCTAGACATTGTAATTCACAAGAATTATAATTAACCAGGAAAAATTACTCATTTATTTACATTCCCATTTGAACAATAGAAAAATTATTTGCTAAAAGTCCCTTAGTGATCCCAAAGTATATTATGGTTGTATAGTACAATGGCCCCACGTTCAGAGGGTAAAAACTATAAAAAGAAGAAAACTTTTCCCCCACAAAACAGTTCCTTTACAACTCCGGCTAGACATTTCTTTTATGGTTTTTAAAAGTTATATTGGTTTTTTAAAATATCAAAATATTTTATGCAAAATATTTCGTTTTTAAAAAATTCATTCTCGCTCTCGGGAGAATGTGTGTGCAATTGTTAAAGATATACTGCAGATTGCAATAAATTCTGAAATTAACACTGAATATATTTTCATATTATGTTTACATATGGGTAGGGTTTTTTTAGACTCCCTATCTTTTTTAGATTTATGAGATTCTCTACAATGAGATTTTGTGTGAGTATATTTAAATTTCATATGTGTATATATTTATACACACACCAGAGCAAGATTACATACTTGCTTTAATTTCTCCCAATCTTAAAAACTCATAAAATATTTAAGCTGTTTCAGGACCAGAATAGAAATGCCTCAAACTGTTGTTTAAAATTACAGCCAGCCTTCACCTACCCATGCTAATGAATGGGGCGGTGCAAGGAAGAGGAATGGCAACCAGGGAACCGGTGCCCTGGGCCTGACGGCCAGTCTGGTTCTTGACCGCTCCTGGCCTCCTTCGCCCTCGCCCACAGCTGCTCCGAAAATGACTCACTGGGGCTCTTTCCGCCTCGCCTGTCACCCCGCTGACGGAACTGCCAGTCGGGAATACAGCGATCAGATAGTGAGTGGAATGTATAATCGGGAAACTGTGGCAAACAGCTCGGGGTCCGTTGATGTAAAGGTTCCCGTGGCTCCATTCATCCATTCGGCAAATATTTACTGCGAACTTAGTGTGAGCCAGGCGTCGGGTGGCGGTTGGGGCCGCGAGGACAAATGCGTGGGAGATTTTCCTACTTTCGTGCTGTCTGCAGAACAGGACGGGGAGGTGGGTTCTCACACCCTTAGCCACACAGCGAATCGCAGCTGTGAAAAGCTGTACAAGAAAAACCGCAGCGCAGAGTGAAAGTGCCTGCCTGGGGCTCCTCACCTGGTCTGCCATGGGGAGCAGTCGGGGAGTATCATCCCGCAGGAACAGACCCTCATGCTGAGTAGAGGGGGGAGCAGAGAGGGTCCAGGCAAGCAATGCAGCCCAGCCAAAGGCCCTGGGGAGAGGAGAGGCTGGCGGCATCATGGGAAAGAGAGGCGGCCTGCGTGTGGCTGGACAAGGACAGCAAAGGGACAGCTATGGAATGAGGTAGGAAGGATGAGCAGGGACGCTGTAAAGATAAGTTAGATTTTGGATTGGATCCTGGTTGCCATTCAAGGCTGAAGTGAGTCTTGACCTTGGGACAGGACCACACCTACGTGTGCCAGCGCGTGCTCTGCCTACTGTGTGGAGAGCCAGCCTGAACGGTCAGGGGCTCATAGGTTGAGTTCCCAACAAAATTATGTTGATGTTCCCTCCAAAATTCACATGTGGGAGCCCTAACCCTTAGAGACCGTGTTTGGGTGTAGGTCCTTAAAAGTGATGATTCAGTTAAAATCAGGCCATTAGGGTGGGTGCTGGTTCAATATGACGGTGTCCTTATAAGAAGAGGAGATGAGGACACAGAGACAGAGCCAGGGATGCGAGCCCAGAGGGACGACCCCGAGAAGAGGGTGGCCGTGTGCAGGCCAAGGGGAGAGGCCTCAACAGAAACCAAACTTGCCGACACCTTGACCGTGGACCCCCTGCCGCCAGAACTGTGCGAAAGTACGCTTCTGTGGTCTGAGCCTTCCGGCCTGTGGGATTTTGTTAGGACAGCCCAAGCAAACTGGCACAGCGTCCAAACAGAACCTCGTGCCAGCGAGATTCGGCGTCGAGGATGAATAGCAGCCATGGGCACTTTCCCGTCCAGCTCACAGGTGGACAGACAAAACATACTCGGCGCAGTGACGTGGCACTCCAAGATGAACTGGGACTTCCTCAGTGTCCAGGGACAAAGGCAGAGACGTGTCCTGGTGCGTGAGTTAGAGGAAAACTTCTCCAGCCTCGCTGCGGATGGAGTACACAGGCCAGGAGCCGCAGGGCATGCCTGCAATGGACGGCCCCAACGCCGGAGGGAGCACCAGCGGAGGGTGGAAAGTTGCTTTTTCCCTCACAGGTTGGTTTCTCGGACTCCAGAACTTCCCGTGAATGAACTACACTGTGTGGACTCGCGTTTCTGAGACTCAGCCACGTTGTTTGGGTAGCTCATCTCTGCATTACTGAGTCGTAATCTATCGTATGAGCCTACCACAGTCTGTCCACTCATTTTCCTGTTGAGTTGTTTTGGGTAAAGCTCCTGTGAGTAAATCCTTTTCTGCAGGCCTTCTTGGGGACACGTGTTTTTATTTTTCTTGAGTGAATAGCTAAGGGTGCAGGGGTGGGCTCACGCGGATGACGTGAGTGCAGTTTACTAGGGAACTGTCAGACTTTTCTTTCCCCAGAAGGACGGAACCATTTTACACTCTCACCCAAAGAGGAGAGTTTCAGTTGCTCCTCAGCCTTGATGACACTTGGTTGTTGTCAGTCTTTCTAACGGAAGGCTCTCATGGGTGTGTCGGGCGTCCTCTCGTGGTGGCTTTAGTTGCATTTCCCTAGTGACTAATGACTCTGAGCACCTTTTCACGTGCTTCCTGGTTGCTCAGAGAGCTTCCTTTGGGGAGTGTTGCTCGAATCTTTGCCCAAATTGTTGTCACTTTTCATTTCCTATGCGCCCTGAAAATTCAGAGACGACAAACATCTCTGGGTTAAACAGCGATCCAGACACACGCGTGGACTTTGGCTCAGGAAACCCTCGTGAATCCACAGAGATGGAGCAGAAACGAGTGCTGTCTGATGGTTTTCAAATCAGTGACTTGTCATTCTGGGGGCGGACATAGTACACATTCTTCAGAAGCTGCTTCTGGAAATTTTTAAACTTACTTGAAAGTCTAAAGAAAAGTAACACAAACCCCCGCGCAGCCATCGTCCAGACTGAGCAATTGCCAGCGTTTTGCTGAACTTGTGTTTTGCAGCTCTGCTTTTTCATTTTTGCCGGAATATTTTAAGACAAACCCCAGACATTGTCTAACCCCGCCCTCCCACGGGGCGCCGTTTTGACAAACGGCGCATCAGTGCTTCCTCGGGTTACAGCTGTAGGAACAGGAGCGCTCAGTGGAAAGAGGTCCAGATCCAAGTTTGACCAGATTAAAGGATAAAACCATATCATTTGAAACAAATTTTCACCCTTAATTTGAACCATAAAACCCATATCTCAGTAACACTGTCCCAAAAACCCAATTGTTGTTTTTGGCCTGTCCAAAGGGGAAAGAAAACAATATATACATTGTTTTTTAAAATACACCTAAAAATAAGTTGAAAACTGGAACTCACTCACTTTAAGAATGATTATATATATTACTCCTCATACCTTATACAGAATTAATAGCTATTTTTTTTAGTTTTATGAGTTTACATCTTAGAAAGGAACATAGGGTTTAAGGTTTCTGTGTGCATTACACAAAAATTACATCTTTTAAGTTATCCAAAAGTAGAAAGTATGATCAAATATAATATCTCCTTTCTTTCTTCTGTAGCAGAGTTTCTCCATTCCAGCACTACCGGCAGTGGGTCCTGATGCGTCCTTTTTGTGGGGACTGTCCTGCACATTGTAGTATGTTTACCAGCAGCCCTGGGCTCTGCCTACTACATGCCAGTAACAGTTTCCCAGTGGTGACAACCCAATACCTCCAGATGCT
The DNA here is from genome assembly GCA_004024845.1 of Tonatia bakeri. Classification (NCBI taxonomy): domain Eukaryota; kingdom Metazoa; phylum Chordata; class Mammalia; order Chiroptera; family Phyllostomidae; genus Tonatia; species Tonatia bakeri. Next base: position 25,526 of record PVIA01009115.1, on the reverse strand, counting down.
GCCAGATGGGCCCTGGGCGGGACACCGATCACCCTTGTTGTATAAGAATGACCTCCTGGGCATCAGCCCAGAGGCAGCTGAGCATCAGTCTCTCAAAGCCATGGTCCCCTCACCTGATAAACAGGAATGACTACACAGAAGAGGGTAAGAGTGTGTGAACAGCACAGAAGGTGTTAGGTGCTAGCAGATCGTGAATTGGCTTTGATGGGGTGCAGCTCTGCCTCAGGCATGGGCTGGCGGAGGGATATATGAGAAAACAGTGAGAGACCTGGGCCCTCCGGTCGCTGATGGTGAAGACAAGAAATACCTGGGGTTGAGTGTGAACCTCCTACTCATCCTGGACCAAGAACTGCGAAGACTCAAATGCACAAGAGAGAGCCCCTGTCCTCCAAGAAACACAGAAGAGGGCTGGGGACCAGGTCTCTAAGGACACCTCACCCGGCGCCTGGTGCATAGTAGGCGTTCATCACATAGGATGCTGAGAATGAGGATGAAGAAGAGCTCAGTGAAGTGGCAGAGATGATATGTGGCCTTAAAAAGATAAGCCAGTGCCACGTGGCAGGAGGTAGGACAGTTTAGGGGACAGTGTGGACGTTGAGGCCAAATAAGGTTTGCATTAACAGCCAGCCCACTCCTGCCACCGATGGCAAGTGTTGTGGGCAAGTCGCTAAGCCACTCAGAGCCTCAGCACCATCATCTGTCAAACAGATAATCATCCCTCCTTACAGAATTATTGTGCATAAGGGTCTAGCCTAAAGCTTAGAACATAGACAGTCCAAAATGTTTTCTATTAGTATTTAATAATATCATTGTTATCATTTCAAACTAACTGCATCTGTGCTAACGTAACTCATACTCACTACAATTGGCAGTAATTAGCACCTGATCAGTGTGAACCGGATAATTTAATGGGGATTTTTAAAAAAGGAGATAGAAAGAGAGAACGTAAAAGAGAGGCAGCCCGCTACTCCATCCACCCTGAAGGAGAGATGACGTCTCGAGGGACTCGCCAGGGTGGGCGTGAGCGCTACTACAATATGGCACGGCAGGCGGGACATGCACCGGAAAACTAGGGCCAGCTTTTCAGAGCCCATGGAGACTTCTGAATTTCTGAACAATAGGGATTCAAAGGGGTCAACATAAAGCTTGACTTCGGTGCAGATTTTAAACCCAAGTTTTGGGCAGAACCCAGAAAGCAGAGTAATCACACAAAACCCGGCCTCACCGTGGGTGTCTGCCTCTCACGTGGTCTGTTCCGTTCGGTGCCTTTATAGGGTCCCCCGCAAACCTCGCTTTGCATTTTTATGCATCCATCTCAGTTTAGCCTCTTGGAACCTGCAGTTATTAGTACATCACCACGGAAACCCCTCTCCTAAAGTGGGAGCCACCTCTATGGGCTATAAATACAATGCAATTAGCCTATCAAGGGCCTTATTATGAGATGTGAGAGGAACACCTACATGGACTCAAGGATGAGTGGATGGAATTTCTGTAGAGAGAAGGTCTTTTTAAAAAGGGTTTCCTTTGTATGGAATGCAGGGGTGCGAAGGGACAAACCCATCATTAATAGAACCTGTTTTAATTGGCGCAGGTGGCACGACTTTTATCATCTGGTTCTCCGGTCTCCAGCTCCTCGCTTCACCGCACAGCCAGTCCAAGCGCCTGTGGTAGGTGCCCAAGCGTGAGCAGAGAGGTCTTCGGTAATGACTAATTTGTGGAAACAAGTCATTAGAGGAAGTGTAAATGCTACGGCCTTTGGGAAAAAACCTGGCGATATTTATTACTTCTTAAAATGTGTATGCTTTATGGTGCAGAACATCTACCTTTGAAAACCCGTCCTCCAAAAAGGAAAGAAGGAAAGTACAGGGATAGGTGTGTGTGAGCGAATGGCTCATGCGGAAACAAATGTGGCGGCAAACCCAGGAAGCCCTGTGCCTCCAGAACAGCCACCAGCAGCGAAGTGGATGGACGGCCCGGGCGAGAACCCCGGTGTGGAGTACGGAGCTGCTGTCTTCAGCTGAATTACAACCGTGTGGACTGCAGTCACGTTTACTGACCCAAAGAATGATCATGAACACAGCCAGGTGTGGAGGATTTTGTACACGTGGTCATGCCATCTTTGCCAAGGAAAAAACAAAAGAAAAGAAAGAAGAGGAAGCACAAGAAGAAAGGGAAGCAGGGAAGGAAGGCGGGCTGACAACGCCTTGTTCTCCTGAGACGCCGCTGCCCACCCGCTTCAGCCTTGCTTACCTTTGCACATTTCCGTTGGTCCAGGTCCCCTCAGGGGACACCTTTCCTTCTATTGTCAGCTGAGGGGTAGACCCCAGTGAACTGACTGTAGGAATTATGGACGAATCCAAGAAACTAAACAGAGGAGGCAAAGTGACCAGAGGTCAGCCAACAGAGGAGCGACTCTCCTCTGACCCCCAGGACCACAGAGACGTGGGCGGGGGTAACTAAGCGGAGGAGCCAAGGCCCTGTGGGGAGCCAGAGCCACGGCGGAAGACAGGAAGGAACGCAGGCTTCCTGGGTGGGCTGTGCACCAGGTGATTCACGATGACACCAGTGGTGATAGTAACAACAGACTTGGTCCCGTTCCTCATTAGAGGGGTATCTTTCATTTCATTAGTAATAGTTTCTATTTATTAAGCACCTACTCTGTGCCAAATGCTACACCAACTTTTTATAAGCTCATTTAATTTAATCGTCACAATAAGGCTGGAACCATTGTTTCTTCATTTTATAGATGGTGAAACTGAGACTCAAAGAGGCAAAATATTTTGTCCATTACCACACACTGAATAAGCAGAAGTCCAGAGTTTGAAAGCAATTTTACTCGCAGCTAAATGGCTAGCATTCCAACTTTCCTGACTCTAATTAATCTGGACTTGGACTGAAGAGGTCCAGGTCTCGTCTTGACACTTGCTGTAGTCATTTTAATAGATGCCACAAATTCTTTGACACTCTTTCTATTAATGGGTATCTACCACTTCAGTCTGGATGGTTTCATGGCTGTTTCAACCAGTGGATACTGTGTGACTTCAGAGGCCGAGCCATAAAAAGGTCATTTGGCTTCTTCTCTGTTCCCTGGAATACTCCCTTTTCAAGCCCCAGGCTGCTCTGCAGGAAGTCTGACTACTCTGAGGCCACCATGCTGTGAGGAAGCCCAAATGTCCCTTGGGTGGGACGGGGCACCTCTCCACACTGAGAAGCCAAGGGCCAGTTGCTCAGGCCAGCAATCACAGCCCTGACACCAGACACCGTAAGTGGAAAACCTCCAGGCGATTTTACCTCCCTGCCGTTCCATCCTTCCCAGCTGAGGCCACAACACTGTGGAGCGAAGAAAGGAGTGTCTTCTCCAGAGTCTGGAATTGCAGACTCATGAGCAAAATGAAGGACAGGCCGGGTACACGGCAACAGACAACCAGATAACCTGGTGGCTGCGGGCAAGGGCTGGAACGAGGAAGCTTTCGATAACTTTCCTATTGAGGAAATGAATAAGAAAGACACGTTTCAGTCCTTCCCATCCATAATGCATGCCTGTGAAAACACCCGGTAAATCGCACAGCACTTCTAAACTATAAGATTAGCTCGAAGGAACTACCTGAGAGAAAGCATTTGCCTTGTGATTCACAACATTTTCAAGGGAGAAAGAGCTGGAATGGAGCCACTGAACCTTTGGGAGCTCACCCGATGGTGAAATGAGGACGTGTCTCGGAAACTCACTGCTGCTGTCTAATCCGGACTCCCGAGTCGAGGTGAGCACCTGGAGCGGGATGCCCTTTAAAGAGCACAGGAGACGTTGAGTTTCCCCGGCCAAGTCTATCCCCCATTGTAGACGGTACCTTGGCGTCTGGCAAAGAGAGGGCTCCTTCTATAGCAAACGTACAAATAAATTTCATTGGGTAGAATTGTAGCTGAAAGTTAATAAGCTTGCTTCCTGCCTTGCAAGCCCATGCTCTGTGTACGGCCCTGGCATAGGCCAGCTTGGCCGAGCCTAAGCTGTCCACCAATCTCCATGAGCAGGACAGAAGCCTGGGATAAGACCTGCGGAGATCTCCATTAACCAGAGGCTCAGTGACCACTGCTGTTTTACTCTGGTTTGTTGTGCTGATGAAAATAGTTTACCATGTGGGGAGGGTCAACTGTGTGCCAGGCCCTTCACTGGTGTGTAATAAAGTGGGTGTGATTATGCCATTTGGAGGAAACTGAGACCCACAGGACATTTTCTGATAAGCAGCAGGGCCAGCGTATAAGCACACCTGTCCCTGCGGTCCCTTCCCCTGCAGCACCGTCCCTCTGCTGTCTCTGTCTCGGAGGACAGCTGTGTGCTTCTGTTACAGGGGCTGGCTGAGTCCAGGAAGGAAGCAGTGGCATTCTGGTGCCAGCTCTGATCATAAATAAATGCTGTTTGGGGACAAAACAGGCACGTAGCTAGCCCCTCCTGTCAGTTTCTCACTCTGGACCTGCCTTCTAGAAAGGGGTGACTGTGCAGAAATAAGACCAGAGGAGGCCGGATTGCAATAGGATCAAGAGTAAATGAAAGAATGGAATGTGGACCGCTGTTTCTAGAGCCTTGGCTTTGAGAAGCAAAGGGAAACTCGGGCTGTAGCTGCAGGGGATGTGGAGTCTAGAGCGGTTCTGTGGTTATTTTCTAGAGAGAAGAGACCTGGGAATGCGGGAAGACAGGAAGCACCAGCTCTGACACACACTGGGCCAGCTCAGTGACGGATCCCAACCGCCAGTGCCGGCGATACATGGTCATCTCCCTGGGACAGAAACACGGTCACAGAAAACCTTCAGCTAAGTCCAGCCCCAGTGCGTCCTGACATTTGGGCAACTTCAGATCCATGGGTGTTCTTACGTTAAAAATGTCAAGTTTGGAGGGTTAGGAGTACGAGGAGTATGGCTCTGTTTAACCTGTGAATGACTTCCTCTTTATTTCCTCAGAAAGTTGTTCTTAGGATCATATTACCTGCCAGTGTTTTGTTCTGTTTTGTTTAAGTCTTTAGATCTATTTAGGCTAAAAACAAGAGGCTTGTTTTCACTATAAATAGGCTTTTTTTTTTTTTTTCATTCATATCACATCCAGGTAATATAGCTGGACAGAATGAGCTCGCCACACTAAGCTACCTTGTCCTGAAATTACACTGTGATAACTTACAGGGTAGACGGTCCCATTCCACTCACAGTGCAAAACGTGGGTAAGTGGCGAACAGGATATGTTGTCATGCCCACTGCTATCTGCTGACAAAAGCTCCAGAACTCTTCCTCCTATGTTCAGCCCTGATATGAAGCCAGCTATGGCAGCAGGAAGAGCACAGGACAGGAGACCTCAGTTGTAGACCTGCCTTTGCCACCCAGAGCATTTCCTGGAGCTATCATTTCATCCTCTGATCTTCATGTGACCATCTGTAAAACTGGGGGAAATATAACAGCATTGCCCTCCTCTTCAGCTGGCTTTGAAGATCAAATGAGAGAATGCAGTCAAAGCAGTCAGCCCCGTGGCAGGGTCAGAGGCAGCCCTCAGAAACGGTGGCCATGACGTCGGGTCACCTTTATCCAGCACCTGCTCTCCCTTAGGCACAAGTGTTTTATAAGGATCCTGTCACTTCATGTCACCGGATGAATAAGTGAGCAAAGCGCCAGGAGCTGCACTTCGACCTTCTGGTCCACCTGGCCATGGGGGGAGGGGGGGAAGCAGACTTGGCAGGAGGCTCAGCCGCATGGTCACCTGGTCCCAAAACTCTCCACCTAGAACCTGGGGGCCAGACAAGGGTGCAGACACCCTCATTAAAGGAATTCTGCCTTCTCAACCATTTTCTGTGAGGTCAGAATATTCTCTGTACTGTTCCTCTCAACCCTCCACTTTCCATAGTCCTAATACTATCCCAAAGCGGGCATAATCATTTCTAATTAAACTACCTAGCAGGCTTTGTTTTTGTGAAAACTGAATGAAATAACAGCTAGGAATACATGTTATAAACAAATTAAGAAGGTAAGGGTGAAAATCTGCTAAAATAAACAGGAGTTAGGGGTCAGTTAATGCACCATTGTTACTTTCTTTTTATACGTATTTTTTGTGTTTTATACATTTACCATCAAGAGTATGTATCACTGTTCTAAGGAAAAGTGAAGATCCACTTAAAAGTACTTGCTAACAATGAAATCCTACAAATATATAAAGCCCAATGATTACACAGAAAAAAATGTGGTATTGGACTTGGAGACTCACAGATCCTAAACTATGTATTTTACTCAGGAGCACCGTGGAGTCGATCAGGTTGTAGACTGCAAAAGACTGAGCAGGCAGTTGGGGGCCGGAGTCCAGCAGGTGCTCTGCTGGTGAACAATGGCCCCCAGGCCGTGGCCGAGTCTACCTGAAGGAGCACCTGTCCTAATTTGCACAGTCTCCACAGATGTTCCAGCTGCCCATTTTCGCTCTCTCCTCGCCCTATTCTCTGCCCAGGGACAAAATGCCCACCGCTAAAGGTGTATTGCCCCAAGAGGTCAAAAAAATGAAAAGAAAGGCATTGCCAGAAGAGAATCATGACCCCAGACTGATTTTTCCATGTCAGAAGCATTGTCACCAGGTGGAGAAGCAGGTAACAGAATCCCAAGTGAATGTACAAATGAAGGCAGACCAGTGGCAGGGAGTACAGCGGTGACATTCCTGGGGAGCTTCAGGTCAACTGGCAAACCAAAAGAGAAGCAGTACAGGGGTTATGAAACAGGGGGCTGGAAGTGTGAGGCAGAGCCAAGCTGGGGGTTTTGGTGTGGATGCAATAACATGGACTTGAGCTTCGGGGATTCAGGAGCTTCTCCAAGACATGGGAAGGAGAGGAGGAGAGGGGTGAGTAGCTTTACAATGGAAGAGAATTGAACAGGAAGAGGTTGACCAGTTGTCTAGCATCTCCCCTGCATGCAGACAGAGCAAAGAAGTGTTTAACCACAGTTCAGGGGACTTAGAATACTGTTAAAAACAACATCATAAATTATAAGAGTAATAGAAACTGTAAGAAAGAGCAAAAGAATGTCATGAAGTTCCCCCTACTTGACAAATTGCTTAATCTGTACACCACTCTGTGAGAGTTCAGCTGAAGGGATGACACTTTCTGGAAATGGCTCCCCTGCTCTGGGTCCCATCTGAGAGTGGAGGCGATAATCAGACGGCAGTCTCTCACCTGTGACTCTGAGTGGAGGGCTGAGGTGGGGACTAACCATTTTCTGCAGTGCCCTCCCCATCCGTCCAAAGCCTCTGTCCCTGGAATAGCTGTGCCCTTTGTTTCACACTCACGGTGAGAAGACACACAGATTATTCTGCACAGAGCTCCAGTTTCAAGGGCAGGCAGGGCGGAGGGGGCCAAAACAAAAGGTTCAATGCAAGACTATGCCCCATGACCTTTCACTTCCAAAATGGATTACAGAGAAACACCTCCTCTCTGGGAATGTCAGTTAGGGTTCTTTAGTAACAGGTGCGGAAGGGACGCTGGACGTGTCCCCACACAGGAAGTGTGGGAACGTAGTGTGGCTGTCACAATTGAAGAAACAGACTCAAAAATGAAAGGAACCAGGGCGAGTGTGAGGACCCAGATACCAGGCATCACATGGGCCGGTCCTTTGGACAAATCCACTCCAGGCACTTTGTCCCTGTCTTGGCTCACCAAGAACAAGACTCAAAGTCCAGGGAGAGAGGGGTGGGGGAGAGAGAGAGAGAGAGAGAGAGAGAGAGAGAGAGGGAGGGAGGGAGAGAGAAGCTAAAAGCTGACCTCCTCAGCCTGGGTCACACACACACACACAAAGAGAGAAGGGTCAGCGACAGCCCGGTAACGCCTCCCGCAGTGGGTGGGCATAGCTCGCCCAAAGCAAACTAGGGCGCTGTGCCCAGAGAGCAACTCCCGGCCCCAACCCAGACTGCAAAATGCCTTGAGAGCACAGGTCCCAAGTGTGGCTTTGGAGTCCGTGTCACCAAGGCCATCAGTTTCCATGAAGTGACATTACCGTGGAGGAACAGTCCAATGTGTTTACTCCACAATGCAATGAAGAATCCTACCCACCAATCCTTCTACAAACAGTTCATAAAGCACCAACTCCATCCCTAGCACAAAAACCCGAGTTCAGAGAAGGTACCGGAAACATGTGCTCCAAAGACCCTCCGGTGAAGTAATGAAAATCAGGGAATCCCCCCAGGACGAGAAGGGAGAGGGCTCAGATGGAAGTTGGGCCCCACTTTCTAAAACACGGCTGTCAAAGTTATCCAGGGCACTCATTACCTTGAGGGCAAGAAATTAAACCCTGATTTCATCTCTCAGTTTTTGTGACTCTGTGCATGTCTACCTTAATGCTGCAAAATCTATATTTGGACGTTTTAAAAAAAAACTAGGTTGGATGGGGGAAATAGGCAAGATATAAAATAGTTACTAATTTTAACACGTTTTTTATAATGAAGGCACTGCTTTGAAAATCTTCTGTTTTCACATATGTGGATGATTTAACTTGACTTATTAACTTCAGTAGAACTAAAAGATGTTTTTACTTCTGACAACTCCTGTGTTCTGAACGTCCCACAGCTCGGCCTGCAGCTGTTACTGCGTGGCCACGGAACGGGCCACCTTGAACCAATTTACTGCCGACATTCCAGGAGGTGGGCAAAGAGGCTTTGCAGCCACTGCTCCCCAGAACTTCTCATGGGGGCCCGGTCGCCCGTCGGTCCCCTAGCAGCAGAAGAAAATTCTTGAACACACAGCCTCTGGCACTGAAATATGAAAGGAAGAAAAAAAACAGACTCTGGAAGCTCTATTTTGTGTCAAAATTTTCTGAAAGTATCAGCAGAGGCCTCAAAACCAACCTCACGAGGCCTGGCATTGCCTGGGGGGTTGCAACCAAGTGATGCGTGTGTTCCGTGGTGAGAACGAGAAAGAAAAAAGGAATAAATTCCTAAAATTGAACTTGTTCGCCATCATTTGGGTTTCTGTTCCAGAAAGCTCCTTGGGAAAGTGATCAAAGGAAATTGAGCCACCGCCCCTCCGGTCGGAAGTCCACTGAAATCCATCAAGCATCCTCCCTCCCCCGACTGTCAGGGTTCGCAGCAGCAGCAGTGAGAGTGACGGGAGTTTGACTGGCACCCTTTCCTCAGGACCTGAGTCCTGGGAGCCCCTGCAAGTCTGCCGGAACACCCTGCCCTGAGGGAGCCTGCGCGGCCCCAAAGTCCAGGAACGTGCTGGACGGCTGCCCGCCCTGCCCTTCGGCTAGACACCCCAGATCAGCTCGAAGCACCCCTTTGGAAATGTTCCTGCTTGCTGGGAGGTACAGCCAGCCAGACCCGGGGGTGGCCACAGCAGGCCTGCACTCCTCGGGCTTCCTGCCCAAGACCCTCCGCAGAATCCTAGCATTTGGAGAGGCAAGACACACCCTGCTAGTGACTCACTGACCGTCCATGGTCCTCAGCTCCAGGTGATGGCTCTACCTGAACAGAGGAGGCACCTTAGGGCCTCGAGGGCAGGAGCTCTGTCCCTGCAGCACCAGCAACTTGTCAGACCCAGCTGCGCAGATTCTGGTAAAGAATGAACAGGTTGGGGAATGAATTCAAGAGCGAGGAAGCACACAGATGAATGAACGAGGGGCGAGGCAGCCCACTCTCTGTCTCCGGCAGGTCGCCGGCTCTCTCTCTCTAGTGCGAAGACGGATTTCCCTGGTGCACACGTCTGCTCCTTGCTTCCAGCCCCGGGGCCTGCGGTCCACATCTCGCTGCTCCCCATGAAGCCTGCACGCCCTCTGCTCCCTCAGAAATCAAAGCGCTCTCCCGTCGTCAGGGGAGAATTTAGGGTCTGAAGATCAAACACGGGAATCCAAAGACGTCTGCAAAATTGCACACACTTGTCTACATTTCCGTCCCCTACCCCACCTCCTCCAGATAAATATCCACAAAACCCAGGGAAAGGAAAGGGCTGTGTGGGTCTGCCGCGTCCACAGCAAGGAAGACCCAGCAGGTGAGGAGGGTGGGGGAGCTACACAGGGGAGAGAGGTGCTGGCCACAGACCAACTTGTGGTCAGTGAGTGAAGACTGGACAGAGAGCTCGGTCTTCGGCAAATAATGAAAGGCAAAAAATAAAAGGCTGTTTATTTTTGCCTTTAAAAAAATCTTTCCATTTCAACTAGAAGCAGTTCCTCTTTAAACTGAGTTTCTGCCGCTCCTTCATGACACTGTGCCAGGGTGCACTCCCCCAAATCTACAGTAGGGGGCCCCTCAGTGGCTCCTCTGCTCTGGACTTGATGGGTGTTCCTGCTCACCTCTCCGGGTGCACATGTAACAGAGCTTCTGGTCCCCAGCAGTGCCATTTTCTGGGGGTGAAGTGACACGACCTCGGTCAGGAAGCATCATTTTAAAGCAATACCACCCACTAGAGGAGTTACTTCGATTTAAATTAAACAAAGGCGAATAACATTTGAAGCTCACCTCCCCGGTTCCCCTGGCCACACGGTACGTGTTCAGAAGCCACGTGGGGCTGGTGGCTACCGTGTGGGAGAGGCAGCCCCAGAACTTTTCCGCACCACAGAACGTTCTGTTGGACAGCGCCCTAGAGTACAGGAGTGGGAACGGGGGTGCTAGAGTGAGAGCGACCAAAATGTTCAACCTCGCCCGGAGCACCAGGCTGCCAGCCCCAGTCCGCACCCTCAGCAGCTGGACCGGGTCCCCGCTGCTGCACGAGACGCATGTGCTGTTGTAGTGATCTCTGTCCCGGGTACATGCGTGTTGTCCTCTGACTTCCTGTCTTGTGCTTTTTTATCTTTTGCTTTATGTTTTGTATCTTGTTTAGGAAACCCTCCCAAAGTCATTAAGACATTCTCCGATGAGGTTTTTTCCCCCACTTGTATACTGAATCCTTTTGGAACTGACATTTTGTGTGTGGTATAAAGTAGAAGCCCAGATTTTTCCATATGGATAGCCAGCAACCGAATTACCAAATCTGGTCACTTCTTCACTGGCTTCTCGACGCCTGCCCCACCAGAAACCAAGGTTCCATGCACGTGTGCGTAGACACTGGGCTCTCTCTTCCAGTCCGCTGGTGCTTTTGTCTGTCTCTGTATCAACATCTTGCTTGTTGTTTATACCTTCATGTTTTTCTGCCTGGAAGATCAAGCTTCCTCCTTTTATTCTCTTTTTCCAAAATGTGTTTTTGACTCATGGCTCTTTCCTCTTCCATCTACCTTCTTGAATCAGTTTGTTGTCTTCACAAAATCCCCCCCAGCATTCAAATTGGAGATCTCTACCTCATTGAATCTACTGCACTGAATCTCTACATCAGTTTGGAGAATCACATCACCACAGTATTGAGTCGTCTTCTCCAAAAATATATCTTTATTTAGGTAATTTCCATTTCCCTCAGTGAAGTTTTATAATTTCTTCAGTAAGGGGCTTATTCATATTTTATCAAATCGATTCCTTGAAATATTGTAAATTCTTTGCCACACGTAGATTTGTGTCTACATTTCCTCAGAGGCTTTGTTGATTTAAGGAAATGCAACCGACTTTTGTGTATTGGGTTCAACTCTATCAGTCTTACTAATTTCCAATTACTTCTCATGATTTACTTGTGGGTTCTTTGGGGTTTTCTATAAGACAGCCATGCCGCCTTTAATAATGGGGATTTTGCTTCTTTGTTTCCAATCTTCGTGCCTTTTTTCCTCCCTTCGCATCGCAAACCTCCGGCCCGAGGTCGGCCACACCGGCTCCTGGAGGCGTCTGGCCGGTCACCTTGCTCTGGACTTTATTACTTCCAACATTTAACCATTACATGTGATTTTTTGCTGTAGGATACTTTAGACATTCTTTATCAGATTAAGAAAGTTATCTTTGGTTCAAATTATTTAAAATATTTTCTATTTCTTATGAAGAGAAGTAGAATTGTGTTCAACTTGTTATCTATACCTATTAAGATTATCATATGGGTTTTCTCTTTTATTTGGCTTATGCGATGGATTCTGTTGATTGATTTTTCCATTGAAAGACCAATCTTGCCTTTCTGGGTCAAGCCCAAGTTCTTTGTGATGTTACATGTTCTGTGTTTATGAGTAAGACTGAGCTGTAATGTAATGTTTCATTCCTTGTGGTTCCTGCCCTGGTTTGGGCATCAAGGTGAGGAGTTTCAAAAAGAATCAGGGATCATCCCTTCCTTTTTATTCTCTATCAGAATTTGTATAAGATAAAATTATTGGTTCCTGGAATATTTGATAGAACTCCCCTCTCAAATCATCTGGTTCCCCTGCTTTCTTTGTGAAAAGATTTTTAACCACTGATTCAATTTCCTTAATGGTTATAGAACTATTTCCTCTCAAGCCAGTTATATTACATTTTTCCTAGTATTTTATTCATTTAATTGAGGACTTCAAATTTATTGGCATGCATGTTTTATTCATAATAGCCTCATCAATTTAATCTCTGCATCATTTTCTTATTTCTAAAATCATTTCTTTGTATGTTCTTTCTCCATTTTTCTCAATTAACTTTGAAAAAGTTTTGTCTATTTTATTAATCTCAGAGAACCAACTATTGGCTTTGTTTGTTCTCTCTTATTGTATCTTTATTTTGTATTCCATTAATTTTTTCTTTGACTCGTAGTCTTCCTTCCAGTTTCTTTGGTTTCATCTGCTCTTCCTCTTCTCTGTTCTTAAACCGTCTCCTCGCTCGTCTTCAGTCCTTTCCTTTTCTAATCCAAGTAGATGTCCCTCTTTTCACTGCTTCGGTTTCACTCCGCCCTCCTTGATACACACATTTGTTGCCAAACAGTTGTAAATAGTGTAGCATTTCCTTTTTATTCAGCTTTTGTCCCATAAATTGTTTGGAGGTGTTATTTTAAAATTTCAGATATACGACTTTTTCTTTTTTTTTTTTTTTTTATTTTAATCGCCAGGGTTGATTCGGCTGATCTGGCTGGCTAGGCGGGTGTCCCCTTCCTCCCTCACCGATCCATGTGCGTCCCTCCCGAAGCTGCGCGCTCGGTTGAAGAGGACGACCTTCCCAACTAGAGGAGAGGACCGGTCTTCGGTCAAGGGTATACGAGTAGCTGCGCTCCCCTGCTAGAACCTCCAAACAAGCTCTCAAGATATACGACTTTTTCAGGCCACCTTTTTCTTCTTGATTCCGCACGTCACTGCAGTCAGCGCTGCTCCTGAGCTGCCCTCCGGGATCGGTCCCTGACACTTGAGGCCAGACTCGCGGCTCTCAGTCCGGACTAGACTCACCATGGTAGACGGAAAGGTCCTGGGACATGGACGTCCCCTGTTCCAGTGACACAGAACGCCGGACAGCACTTGCTTTTCAAACAGCCCAGGTGACTCCGACATGCTGCCGCCACACTTGAGAACCCGCAGTGTGCACGTGGTGGTTGTGAAACTAGCCTGTGTGCCTCAAAGCCACCTGTTCGTCCACGTGGGCACTAAGGGGCGCCGGGCTCTAAATACATCCCTTCGATCCCACTGGGGACATGTTCACATTTTCTGTTTTCCTCTTCATCAGTAATTAGCCAAGGGGGCAGAATATCTGTGGACCAGTCCATTTCTTCTTGTAGCATTATAACATTTTCCTTTACAGGTTCTATTTTATATCTAAAACTATACCTACAGTTATTATATCCTTCTTGAAGCTTTTCTTTGTATGAAATGACCATCTTCTAACTCGAGTAAGTCTCTTCTATCTAATGTTAATATAGCATATCTGCTTGATTTGGAAACAAGTTCATGGTTTTTTTTTTAAATTTTGAATCTTCTGTGCCCTAATATCTGTGTTAAACATCTAACCCTTACCAAACCTGTACTTAATGTCAGTTTAGTATCCATTTCTATCTACTCACTAAAATAATATTAACCTGTCTTTTAAAAACATCCTAGAAGTCAGATTATTCCCCAATTTGAGCCAAATTGTTCCAAAAAGTCAAGATTATGAAGAAATATTCTGCATAAGACTTTCAAAACATGTGGCCTCAATAAGCCACATACGCCACCTGCAAATAACCCCCACGTGACGAAACAACGCAAGCTTGACTCACCACCTCAAATTTGTAAAATCTTTAAGATCCTTACCCAACTGCAGAGCCACTCAACCCTTCAAACAGACAGATTTAGTAAGCATTACAAAAATTAGTGCCCATATAATCCTCATGGCTGAAGAATCAAAGTACAATATTGACCCTTTTCCGAGGGCAGCCTGTCTGTGTCAGGGTCAGCAACCTTTTGGGGGTCCCGGTCCTTGCTGGCCCACCTCCCAAAGCCCGGGGGGGGCTCCAAGGGGTGTGCATGAGCTTTCCGTCAGCTGCTGAGAAAGTCACTGCTGGAATTATCTTCAAGGACACAATTAGTGTGCGAGCAGGCGCGACTGCATTTAAGAAGTCAGAGTTCAGACAATTCCAAACTTGAACGTGCTTTCACGTGCTGTCACTCAAAGGCTTTATTTTTTTTATGATTAATAAATTGTTTCTGAGGCACCTGTTGCCAACACCTAATTTCCATTGAGCAGTTCTGCGGAGAACGTGGCCAGTGTCGGCGTATAGTTCCTGCTTGATGTTGCGTATAATTTTTAGGATATTCTGAATGGCATGTGCTAATTATTTAGTACAATAGCTAATTTTATGGAGCTGAAAGACTGTACCAGAAGGGCTGTAATTACTTATAACAGGAATGTCTCGTTTTTTTGTTAAAACCCAAGTGTGGGAGGCAAGAAAGAAAATGAAGGATAATTTTACACTACCCTCGGAAAAGTGAAAGAGTTAATATTTTCGGGACTTTGTTACTAGTAACACTGGAAGACTAACCATATGTCCTAGACGTCTAAGGAAAACATTGTAGCTTAGCGAAATTTACAGCAGTTTCTAAAATACGTGTTTAGATTTTATTTCCCAAAGCAGATGAAAATCCTTTCTAAATCGTGGCTTTTTCCATGGTTTCCAGGATAGCATCGGTCTTCTTAAGAAACAGGGGAGAAAAGTTTCCCGGTTGTCACGAGCTGGAAGACTTCTTAGAGGCGCCTGCATACAATGATGACACACCCTGCTCTGCAGGCTGCCTACTGTGGTGGCGTGCGCGACACGGAGGAGTCACACCGGTAGCATTGCGTCCCATCCTAGTCGGAAGGGTAGAGCGGGAAACTGAGGTTCCAAGCCTTTGGCAATCGTACCAAGAGATTTAAACTGTGTGCACCTGCTGACCCAGGAGTTCTGCCGGCCTCCAGGACGCTCCGACTGACAAGCAGTCACAGAGGCGGCGTCCGAGTCTCGCATCACAAAAGAACATTTCCCTCAATGTTTATGCAACCACACAAAAATGGGAAGACATCTAAGCACGGAGACATCATTTATTAAATTATGCCACGCCCAACCCAAGGATCTCATACTGTCTTTAAAACTGCATTTTAACAAGCCTGTACTGAGAAGGGGGACGCCCATGACCTAACACTGAACGCATAAAGCAGAACAAAGCACCACAAATACACATGTGAAAATCGTATTATCTGTCACAAAACAACTACTTAGAAGGAACACATCAGGATGTTAATAGTTATCTCTATGTGGTGACTTCACAGATAATTTTAATATTTTCTATGTGCTTTATCGTGTCTTCTATTCTACAGTAAACTTTTCCAGTTTATAATAAGAAAAATAGATATTACCTTAAAATCTAAGCATTGCAGAGTCATCTTGTCGCCAAAGGCAGGTCCGAGCTGGGCGCCCGGGGCCTCCACAGCCCCCGTTTTTCCCAGAATCACAAGGGTCCCACCAGCACCCCTAGTGCAATGCCCCCTCTGTTTCCTTTCATGCTCTTGCTCGTAACCCCTTCCTCACCTCCCAGCACTGTTTCCCCCGATGTCAGCCTTTTCTTTTCACACCTTCTGCTCTGTGCCTCCTTCACTCTCTTTTCTCCACTCAGCTCTGTTCATGGGCCTCCTCCCCGCCCCCCTCCAGCTACACACCGGAGTCCAGGCCGGGCCGAGCTCTCTCGGGCGGGAGGCCCGGCGGCCGTGGGCATGAACAGTGTCACTGCACGCAGAGGGGTCTGTGGACTCCTCCCCGCACCACTCGTGAATGATCCGATCGTGTACATACGTCCGCAGCAGCCACGGTCCACATCACTAGGTCTGACAGCAGGGTCGCTTCTAACTGGGAAGGTCAAGAAGTTACAAGTGAACTGATGGACCACAGGACTTCAGATACCGTGAGTGAGTGTGCATGTGTAGTAGCCACAGGGCCCCAGGCAGACAACAGCGAGGGGAGCAGATGGGTGTGTACCAAGTGCCCCTAGTAGCTGGAAACCAGAGTGACTGGGAGGAGGCTGGGCCGAGAGTGCTGGAGCTGGGCTCTGTCGCCTCCTCGCTGTGGGGCCCGAGTAAGCCACAAGCTTCCCTGGACCTCCTTCTCTTTCAACATAGCCAGGACTAGCGCCTCCCCAGTCTGCCTGATGGTGTATTCAGCTAACATTATCGAGCGCCTGCTGTGTACCAGGGGCAGGGCGTAGCGCAATGCACAGATGAGGTCCCCGTCCCCATACAGCTGCCGCTCCCGCGGGTGGTGACAGGTGCCATGAGGAGAAGTAAACAGGAGCCAGAGGGAGAGAGGCCAGGGCACCAGGCCGACGCTGGCGGACCCCCGTGACTCAGGGGGAGTGCGTACCTCAAATGCAGACCGTTTCCCCTGTTTCTGTTCTGAAGGCAGGAGAGAGGAGAGCAGGTGTGGAAGAGCAGAGAGGGACCGTGACATTTGGGGTAGAGACGGTCAGACCGGGGACGGGAAAGCAGTGTGCACACCGTGAAGGACCACACAGCGGTCTCAGCGCCGAGGGGAAGGCCTTGTCCACAGTGACCGGGCGGCGAGGTCTCACTGAAGGATCAAGGGTGGCCCGAGTCACTCGCTGTCTGCCGCGAGGTGACAGTGCCATGCTCGACCGTGACGACCCCACTCACATCGCACCACCATTTTCCAAACACCTGCACCTGCACCTTCTCACTTCATTTCCTGACAGGTAGTCCCCCAGAGGCTGCCCGCAAGGCGGCATCCGACCGGTGGGCCTCTCCACCTTAAACGTGACCTGGTTCAAAAGTGTCTGTGTCTCCTTCCGTGGTTCAAAAACGTCCTTGCACTGGTGGCGCTCCTCGTTTGACTGGACTTTGTCCAGTCATGTGCTCACACGCAGTTTACTGAAGCAGAAACAAGGGGGACGACAGGCCCTGGATTTCAGGCCGGAGCCACCTGCCCCTGTTTTATAGAAAGGACACGGAGCTCCCAGAGCCACAGGCCAGGCCGAGCAGCGTCGACAGCAATTAGCACCATCCCCCAGTGCAGGGTGCAGGCCCGCCGTACCTCACCTGGTCCCCAGTGAGGGCCATGATGTGCCCGGGTCAGGGAAAGGCGCTGTTTGTACCACAGACAGGGGAGCTGGGTGTTTTTAAATATTAAAAACCACTTTCCTAAGGGAAGCTGTTCATTCCTTCTCCTGTGGCCTCGTCCCTTCCTCCTGTCTAGTCAGGAAAACCGCCACCCGCACGAAAAGCTTTGTCTGGAAACACTAGCATCTCGATTGCATTTTCAGTATCGCTCCCACAAATCACAATCCATTTGCTTGCAAAAATTACTCTGAAAACTCCAATTTTCTCCCTTGTTTATCCCTCCCCACATTCTGCAGTTGCATTACTTGTTGCTAATAAAATTGGTTCAACCATTTAGTTAACTGTTTTATTATCAACTGCTATTTATTGTGAACAAGCCTTCAGTTATTATGTTATTTAAAGAGCATTTGGTAACGTGCTTCTGAAAAACAGCGCTGTGGAATAGTATATTAGTGTATTAATTATATGACTTTTGGACCCCAAGACAAATGCAACGATAATACGAAATATGTCAGCCGGCTCTGCCAAGCACAGAGGACTGCGATGTTCCCCTGCCCGATGTGCCAATAATATAAATAACTTTGTTTTGTTAGGCAGGCATCTAAACTGGCATATTCCCTTCCAAATAGCCTTAATATTTATTGTAATGCCAAAGTAATGTCAACATTATTTACAGATTATGAAAAATAATTTAAGGCTTGAGCAGACTTGCTGTTGGTTGGACGATAACAAGCTTCCCGATCACAGAAGTATTTAATGTGGTGCGGCCGGCACGCACCCTCCCGTTTCCAATAACGAGCAAACACGGTTACATTTTAACTGCTCCACGTCTTGTCAAAATATTTTTCGGTGGGACTGGAAGCTTCCGGTGTACTGAGTAACACTATTGATTATATTGTGCAGATGGTAGAACCTCACCTTTTGTATCCAAAATTTTACGGTAAATTGTTAGCTTTCCGGAAGAGCAAATAAACCATTATACTAAATATAGGCTGTCAGGTTAGTTCAGTACTTAGCACAACCTTAAAAATTAGGCATCTTATCTGTGCTTTTTGTCGAACTACTACTTTATTTAGCAGCACATTAAAATAAAGACTTTTTGATTGGCTCAGGAGGAAACAAAGACAGTGAAGCTGAGAGACACGATGCATTAAAGTGTTTTTTTTTTTTAATTACACAATTCTGTATCTTAACAATGAGCTCTGTTTAACTATTTTGGTCTTTCACGTACTGGGACAAGTGTGGGAAACGTGTTCCCTAAAAAAGTATCTGAGAGATAGCCTGTCAAAGAAAACCAGCCTCTTTCCAAGGTGGTTGGAAGGACGTGTCTGCACGACTGCTAAACCACCCGCCAAGGTCAACGACGAGGCAGACGACTCCGTTTCCGGTTGGTCAGTTTCTCTCGCTCAGGGCTCAGGTCCAGGGAGCCGGCCCATCCTTCCTCCCTTGGACGTTCCCATCATCGCACGAAGGTGTTTCCTGTTTGTTTGTGTTGCTTCTTCCAACCTCCAGAGTCACGTTCCTTAGCATATAGTTTTCATTTGGTTCAATTCTTCTTTAAGACAGTCCAACCTGTTCAGTTTTAAAGATGTCTTAATTAGTCTAATCCTGATTGGGCTCTTTCCAAAGCTCCTGTTGGCAGAGTCAGATTTCAATTAACATTCCACTCCCGAGCTGCAAGGGCCCTTGCTCAGACTTTTTTTTTTTTAAATGTGTTATGTCGGAGGCCACCTCTCTTCAGCTTTATTTTGCCTCAGAAATTATGCGGCTCCCAAAATGCTGCAAGGCACCAGACACACGAGAGAATTCTGGCAATTACTCGTCTTTGGAAATTTCAAGACACATAATTCTGTTAACCAGCCTTTCGTCCCCAGGACTGTAAGTTTCCAGAGGACGAGGGGTGTGCCTTCTCCTTGTCCTCCAGCTCAGGAACGAGACCTTGCCTTCCTGGGTGACAGAGGGTTTAAACCAAGGACACGGTGGTCCAGGTCTGGCTTCAATTTATCAAGCAGCTAGTGACTGGGTGTTAGAGGCTTTCAGACACTCGAACACACCCAGTCCCCGCAGTCACCTGGGAGGGAGGCATTATTGGTGCCCATTTCCTAGGTGGAAATGCCTGGAATTCAGGATGCCTAATTGGCTCGCCCAGGACTGCAGAGCCAGTCTCCAGCATTTGTGATTCGATGAGCTTCCCCATGACCGTATTGCTGTGACAAAGTAGGCAAGTGTAATTTAGCATCTTTTAAAGGCAAAATGGAAATACAGGATGCTGTGTTTACTCGCCAACAACCGAAACATGAGACATTGAACTTAAGCACGTGTTTTAGATAACTTTGGCTGTTTGAGGTAATGCCAAAGCTTACTTCCATCAGTCTCCATCTCTCTGAGTCAGATGGCCTGAGTTCAAACCCTAGCACCGTGACCTTGGACAATGCACTGAACTTCTCTAGACCACAGTTAATGCATCGCTAACCTGGAGACTGTAATAATGCTTATCTCATGGGGTTGCTGTGAGGATCCCATGAGCTAACCCTTACATGTAGAGCTCTCCACGCACGCCTGGCACAGAGGGACGTCACAGCCCCTTGAACAAATGTTAGCTGCTGACCCCTCTTCCTCAGCCGGGGCACTAAGACAATGCAGGCCAAGTCTTTCTCTGCTCGGAGGGCTTTCCCATGCACGACAGGACATTTCGCCACACCCCTGGCCTTTACCCACTAGCGGCCAGCAGCACCACCTCCAGGTGTGACAACCAAAATTTCTCTAGGGATTGACAAATACCCACCCCCCGGGGAACAAAGTAAACACTGCTGCGACATGAGGGCCCAAAGCTGCCTTGTCCACCATGGAAGCCACAGTCACATATGGCCACAGAGCACCTGAAAGGTGGCCAGTGCCACACAGTGAAACCACAGTCTGGATATGTTGCACTAAACAAAATTTGTCACTAAAGTAATGTTACCTATTTCTTTTAACTCATTCTTCACTGTGGCTACGAGAAATCTAAAAATGACACATGCAGCTCCCATCAGACCCTGCTGGACAGCTCTATCTCACCTCCAGGATGATCTCTCCCCATGGCTACCTCAGGCGTGGACCCCCAGTCTCTACGCGGCCATCAGACAGCTCTGGGTGTCCGACAGCTCGCTGTCAGAGTGACCAGGCTCACCCCAACTCTCACCGTCACTCCTGCACCCCACCTCAGCCGCAGGAGCAACGTCACCCTCCCGGGGGACAAACTCTTGGACACCCGACAGCACTGTCCACTCCTCCCTCCCCCTGGCCCGAGGGCCACCCAGGCACTTCCCAGTCTGTCCCAATGTTTGTAAATGTGGACAAGGCATAGACAGAGCTCTGTTTATGGAGGGGAACTGGAAACCACCTGAATGCCAGTAGGAGGGGACTCATTCACCCCATGATGCTACACCATGAGGCTATCAGAGTTACAGGTAAGAATCCTTAATAACACAAAACATGTTCATGGTATACCCAGGGAAGAAACAGATTAGGACGCAGTGCAAAAACTATGGTCTTATTTTCATAACAGTAGTGTGTGTATAAATATATGTGTATGTACATATATTTTTATATATATATATATATAAATACATATATATGTGTATATGTACACAAAAAAGATTAGATATATTAATAGCAGTTTCTGATGGCAGGTGAGAACACATGAATTTCAGTGTAACTTTATGGTTTGTTTTTGCCCCCAAGTTTTCTAAAATGAACACGTAGCACTTCTGTAATAAGAAGAAAAGAGGTATGTCTGGCTGTCTTTGTTGTTTCGAGGTATAGTCCCTGTCCAGCCCATGGGTGGTTTTATCAAGAACACCACGTTTGAGAGACTGCTCTGTAGTTACAAACGCTGACTGCTGTCACCCAGATGTTGGCCCCTGATGGTGCACAGCAATGTCTGTTGTCACCCGGGGGACACTGGGTGATGCCTGGAGACATTTTGGTTGTCACAGCTAGAGGAAGTGCTACTGGCATCTAGTGGGTAAAGCCTACGGATGTGGCTAAATATCCTGCAATTCACAGGACAGCCTCCCCCCCACCCCAAGCAAAGGACTATCCAACCCCAAATATCAGTAGTTGAGACCACAGTTGCTCAATATCCCTGCTGAGAGACAGTGGTCTACAGCGAACATTCGTTCAAGAGACCGCGTGTTTGTGGTCAAACCAAAAACACTTCCTCTTGAGCTGCAAGTGAGGGTCAAACTCTCGAAGCACCCCTGGGCGCATGTGCCCGACACCAAACACCCCAATTAAACAGCTGCCCCATTACGAACTCGCACGAGGTAAGGCAGTTTACCGGAAATAGCACGGCCAGCCACAGGCGGGCGAGAAGGGGAAGGGGAAGGAAGCAGAAATCACCTCTCCGGCTCCGAGGCGGCGTCTGGGGCTGGGAGGCTGAGCCATCTGCCGAGCCTGCCCTGCTGGACCTGTTCCGCCGCGTGTCTACAGTTTTGAACACGGTTTGTCTGGCGCCCTTCACAAGCACTACATTAACTCGAGTTCATTTGAAATTCATCACTTCCAAAGAGATACAAGACACTGGGGGTTTCGTTTCCAGGATTTGAAATGTCAGGCATCCAAAATGTGCTGTGGAGACACAGCATCTGGAAGACGATGCTTTCGAAATTTATCGACAAACAGGAGCAGCTCCCCAAGCTAGGCTTTTTCAGAAAAAAAAAACAAGCATTCCTTTAACACACATGGCCAGAACCTTGATGCCCCCGCCCCTTCGCAAACAGAACAGCTCAAGTTACAAAACAGACGTTTGCTCTGGGACTGACCTCTGGAAACCGCGAGACACAGCGGCGTGGGGCGGAAGTGCACTCGGAGAGAGGAGTCCTCCCTCCACGCTCCAGGAAAAAGTCCGCACAGGGCTCCAGCCACACTGGCCCCATGCTGTTCCTCAAACACGCCACGCACACTGCTGACTCAGCGTCTGGCCTTTAGCTGTTCCTTCTAGAACGTTCCTCGGCCCGTAGCCCTTTGTGTCCTTGCTCCCTTCTCAACGAGGCGTGCCCTGACTCTGACCTTTAATGCTGCAGTTTGTCCCTCCCCGATCCCCTGTCCCTCAGCATTCTCTCTACCTGCTTACCTTGCTCTGAGCTTTCTTTTCTGAGCATACTATAAAATTCCGTATTTCTTATGTTTGTCAAGTATTGTCTCTTCTTCCACGAAGAAGGTAAGTCCTAGGAAAGCAGGGCTTATTTTATTCACCGATGAATCCCAAGTGTCTATAATGGTGCCAGTGAACTGGCCCAACACCTTCTCTGTGCTCATTGGGATACTCACAGCTGGCGGGAGGAGAGAGGGCAAGTGCCTGCCGCCATGTTTAAGGGGACAACAAGCCGAGTGCATGAACCAATGTGCCCAGCATGCTTAGCTGAGCTGGAGCTGCTTCCTGTTGCCTGTTACCAAAAGGCATCCAGTCACGAAGACCGTGCTGTGCTGTGAGAGTTGGGGGAGGGGAGCCCATGCGTGTGGGCTGGAGCCCAGAGAAGCACCACAGCCACCTGTTGAAAGCCTCAATCCCTGCATCCGCTTCAGCACCAGTGACTTGATGGGCCCTTACGACCTGTTCCTCTGAACCTGCTTCGGGGCTTCTCTACCCCTGGAGACCTCTGGCGTCCAGAATGAGAACCCCAAGCAGAGTCCGGCATCGCCTCCATGGCAGCCCCATGGAGGACCCCCACTGATCCCGCCCACCAGCACTGACTGAGAGGATCGCGCCGGAATGACTGGAAGGGTTTAGTCAACAGAGCCAACAGGTGAGACTGGTTCATTCGAGGAAAATGACAGCAGAGGCACGGAATGAGCTTGGAATCAGGCCGAGGCTCAGGCGAGCAAAAGCCACGTGGCTGGCCCCACCTCAGCAGGAAGAGAACTGAGACCACAGGCTTGGAGCTGAGTGCCCTGAAGCAGCTGCCATGGTCTCCGGCAAGTGGCTGTAGCTTTCTGAGCATCAGTTCCCTGCCTCCTGACAGGGAATTATGATGGTGGCAGCCTTGTGCCTTCACAGGGTTTAGATGAGATACTAGCTGCAGAGCAGGGACTCAGAGGAAGCCTCCACGGAACTGACTGCTACTATTAGTGTCACGGCAGGGGGTCCACAGTGGGAGGCCTAAGAGATACAAACTAAGTCTCAGGAAAAATAATCAGACAAGCGGAAAGAAGAACTGATGAGGAGACGCCAGATGGGGAGCCGTTAAAGCAAGTGAGGTGTGAGCTAATGACGGTGGCGCGGATGAGCAAGGCAGCGAGGCCAGAAGGACTGAGGGTGTGACACGTTAGATGTGGAAGATGAGGGAAAGGGGCAGAGGCCCACAGTCACGTGACCGCATACGTCATCATCACTACAGTCTGCCTCCTTCACAAGGGGAGCCGAGGAAAAGAAGGAAGCTACCTTGTCTGTGCTCAGATCCCTCCACGCATCAAACAGTGCCCAGCAGCTAGCGGGTGCTCAGTACACGCTGTTGAGTGGGCTTATGAATGATTCATGTGTGTGTGTATATACATGCATGTATGGACATGTGCATGTTTATATGTATATGTGTATAACATGCATTACACACACACATAACCATATATTATATATAGTTAACATTTGTATATAAAATATGTATATTTAACTTTCAAAAGGATTTGAAGTTGTTAGAAAGAAAAATATACGCATGGAATAGGACAAAAGTAACTAAATGAGAGTGAACAAAGATTCTGCTGGTAGGAGAAAGTAGTGTGCCAGGAAATTCCCCTCTGCAGTGACAGCACGCATCTCTGAGCTTCCTATTGGCCAAGCTGATAAAGGAAACCCACTGTATTACTAATTCTCGTTGCCCTGCCCCCTCCCTGCCCAATAAACCTACGAGCTCACCTGGGAGCACAAGCACTGTTCTGAAAACCGTGAGGGATGCTCTGACTCACTGTCCATGGGGGGCCCATTGGGCAAAATGGTGGGCAGTGTCATCGACAACAGTTGGAAAAACACAAAATATTTTGTAAATTGACTTTGTCATGTCAAAACCTTCTATACAATGCAAGAGTGTGACATGAAACAAAAGCTCAGCATGGACTTTTCCCCGATCATAATACCTTTGAGAATCACAACCAGGATGCATTATTTTCCTGCCACGGGAATGACATGGGGCTTCCGCTCAGGTTCCCAGCCCGCTGAATGCCGCGACACCACCCTTCACAGGAGAATGTCGGGAGAAGTTCTCCCACCCTCCATTTTCAATTCACTGGGGTCAACTTTTAATGACTAGCGTTAGCATTTCTCCTTGTACAAACAGGCAATTTAGCAGATAGAAGAGTGTCCGTGGGTCCAGACGTTGAATTCAACCAGCACTGACTTTCTATCGCTGCATGGATTCTTTCATTGGCTCATCTTGCCAGCCTCTGAGCCGCTGGTCCTTGGCGAGATGGTGCTGGGCGCTTGGGGAACCTGCCTGCCCTCAGCTCGCTCACAGTCTAGACCAGGGTGGGCAGACTACATGGGAATGAGGGTCACAAGAGGGGGCAGCCAAAGCCCTGGGAGTGCTTGGGAGAGCAGCCCAGTGGCCTCCCCCGAGGAACCACTTGACTTCCCAAGGATGCAATCAAATATAAAGGTCATTGCCACCAGCAAACCCACCCACCGACGGAGACGACGTCTTGGAGGATGAAAATACCGCTTCGTGAAGTACAGTGAAAAGAAACGACAACATAGACTTGCCCCTCCCCCGGAAAGCCAGCAACCCAGAGAGCATAAACAATGACAAGGAGTGTCTTTCAGCCACCAGTGACAAGTACAGAAGGTGTGCTCCCAACAAAGGCGGCACACAATGGCAGCCTCCTGGATGAATAGGGACCGTGTCTGTCTAACTTCGTGCGACGTGCCACAGACTGCCAAGTACCTGTGGGTGCTTAATAAGTGCCTTTGACAGATGATGAATACCGTCATTATTACACCTGCCAGTATAGTTTTTAGTGAATGAACCTTCCTTATCAATCTTTATATAACCTCGATTTCAACGGTATTAATTCAACCATCTCCCGTACCAAGTGCCTTTTTAAATACCTGTCCTCAAATCTTGTCAGAAAACAATGCGTTTGATTTTTTGCAATGTCACATGCCAGTATCAAAGAACACCTAAAC